>CM017477.2:4045566-4293928 GCA_007827005.2 Populus simonii
TATATTTCTTCACCTGACTTAATCTCTAGTTTTTATTATTCAACGGGTTATGAACATCCTTGAGCAGATTTATATATAAATCAATATTATTTTTTAATGGATTTTATAAATGTACCATCTCACATTGTTTAGTGTATTAAAAATAATATCTCTTGAATACTGGTTTTAAAGTTCGAACTCGGAAAATTCAGGGAGAAAGCAAACCAGCTCATCGACTTAATTTGAAAATATTAGTGATGTTATTAGAAGATTAAGAGCGTAAGTGCCTAATTGACAAAAAAAAAAAAAAAAAACAGTTGTTATTCACCTTAAAATGAAATATAAAAAAGAGCGGAACCTGTATTGTTAACTACCTTTATGTATTAAAAGAATAAACCTTTTATTTTTTGAGTTTCATTGTTTATGTGAAAAAATAAGGTATTTTTTTTAATTCAATTTTTTTAAAAATTTTGTTGGTTTGGATTATTTTTAAACCAGATAAATTGTCTGAATCATACCAGAACAACTCCAACATGTTTTAATTTTAAACATAAACTAAGTAAAAAATTGAGCCAAGATTTTTTATTTAATAATTTCATTTTTTTTCTCAATTTCATCATTAAACTTTTTTTAACTAGTTATTTGCGGTGGTTTTTAAATTGATCAAGTCAATTGAATCATGTTGAGTTAATTTCTATATAATTTAATTTTAAACCTGCCATGGGCAAGGAGTTAGACCGTGAAGGTTTCAAAGTTTACCCGTTAAGCTAAATTTAATAATAATATCTGATATTTTTGCAATTTATATATTTTTTATTGCGTAATTTTTTTATTAACGTGAGTGTTCGGGCTAGTTTGTGTGAACCTCGACTAATTTTATGGACCATGAAATTAATGATTATGTAAGCCGACCTCTAATGACCATGAGGTTTGTGAAACTCAAACTGACAATCTAAAAAAAAAAATTAAATTCTAATCAATTAAATTATATCATTCATGGTTTTTTTATATAAAAAAAAACCATGATTTGATATGTAGCAGCTATGCAAACCAGCTAGGATTAAAAGAGGAGATGAAGAAAAACCTAGTTGATGAAGTAATCAGGACACCGGCACGGATCAATGGAAACAAACAATAATGCTCAGCAACAAGAAGTAGATGAATAGTGACTGCACACAAAAAGAAGAAGCAGGGCCTCGACAATATCCTTTTTGAAATGCAGAGAAAAATGTACATCAACAACACGGCTTTAAAATTTCTGAAATAATATACCAGCAGCCACCAGCTCACCATCTTAGTGCATATTTGTTTTTGCAGTAAAATGGGTGTTTTTAAAATTTTAATTTTTTTTTTATTGTTTTGATGTATTTATATTAAAAATAAATTTTAAACAATAAAATATATATATTATTTTAATATATTTCTCAATAAAAACCACTTTAAAAAAACAGTAACAACAAAGCAAAAAAGGACACTGAAAGAACATAAGGTAATGGCCGCAAAGTGATCAAAGATAACATTGCTCCTTTGCCTGCACTCTTTCCTAGCTAATTATTAATATTATATTGATCTCATTAATTAAAAAAAATAAAATTCTGGCATATAATTTCCCGTTGCCCAAGTACCCAGGAAGCCGCTTCGATGAAACTATGTAAACACACATGAGGTTGATTAAAAAAAATGATACCAGAACAGGCACCGAATTACAAGAGTGGAATATTGATGGAACTTTATTGCTTTTTGTGTTTCGAGATATTTTAGTTCGAAATGGTTTTTTTTTTCTTTTTTCTCCGAGTCATCCGTAATTAACAGATGTTTATTGCATTTATTTATTTTTTTTCCTGTTTAACAATTGAGTGATCCTTTTGAAATACTAGTTTTTACACTTTAAAACTAAGTCTACCTCTATAGTTAATAAAAAAGGTATAGTGCATAGATCTCAGGAATTTGACTTGGTAATTTAAAAAGTTTACTTTCTTAAATGAATTCCCAGTTTAAACATTGAAACCAACATGTAAAAATTTAATTCATTTGCATAAATCATGTCACTATAGATAACACACATCTTTAAGATTATTAATGAAAAAAAAACCATAATTAACGTGTAAAAAAAGAAGAACAGTGTACAATCTTAATAAATAGTGGTAATTATTGTTTATATATATATTGCTTTTGAATTTCTTGATACACTACAAGATATAAAAAAACAATATACTTGCTCCTCCGGGCATATCGTATAAGTTCAAAGTAAAGGTTTTGAGTTCTCGTTTTAGAGTATTCAAGAGGCAAAATTCCAGACTAGAAAACTAATCCCACCTTAGAACAAATTTCACTGCTAGCAAGAATTCAAACCGCGTTCGTTTGACGAGAAGAACTAGGCAGTTGCTGCTAGACCCAACCCTCGCTCGTACTCAAGAGGCAAATTAATACGTGACCCTGTGAATAGGCAGTGCAGTGGTCAGCATGTGGGTCAAATAATATAATGAAGAAACAGTCCTTTTATAGGGTGGGACATAATTCAGAGCACAGGTAGACTTTGAATGTTTTCTGTATCTTTTTCTAGAACCATGCTTCGACACATTGTAGCTAGCCTCATCAACATGTTAATTTTCATCTCAGCGTTGCTTTCAATTTTCTATGTTTACTCATTTTCACTCCCTCCAGAATTCAGAATAGGTCTGGTCCAAATTTGTAAAAATGGGGCACGTTCAATCAATATAGTGTCACTTTCCTCATCCACCCATGTACTTAATTGATAATTCCACACTTGTACAGATCATGAACATGAAGGAGGGCATGATCACGCCGAGACAATAATAGGAACCAGTACTGCGGGCATTAAAGGAACTCGAAGAAGGGAGTAGTTTTATTGTCTGGAGAAGATTGCAGTATTTGGGTGATGAATTGGGAAGATAGAGGGGGGCATTCTTAGGTTTGTCAAGAATTTTTTAGGGCAACCATGATTTGGACATGTCAGGAAGAAGGCTTAGTTTATCCTTTCCATCCCATGTGAAGGCTCAACAACAACCTCTCTTCTTCCTGTTATGAAGTGTAAAGTGACCCCTCAACTCACTTTGCTTGCCTCTCTCTTCCCTCGTCTTAGTTTTCTATTCAAATTTTAAATTTTTTTATATCCCTCTCTTTATCTTTCTCTACAAATTTTGTTTCTTTGTTTTCCAAAAAGGAAGGTGGTCGCAAGTTCTCTCTCTTGTCAGGACACCCCACGCCTCAAGCAAGCGAAAACACACAAGAATATTTGCCTACCCTAATCCACCAGATATAGCAGAGCTAAAAGAGCACTTTAAAGTTTAAAGCCCGATACTTTTTCATTGAGCAATATTAAGAACTTGTTACAATTGTTTCATCGAAGGCTCCTCGTCGTCGTCATGCTAAAATCATATATATGTAACAAACGTATTTGTTAGGCTAGCCACATGCTTGGTTGATCAGATTGCTTTGAAGTCTAACCAGCCTGGGTCAGCACGCAAGGGTTGGGCACAGTGGTCCTGACTGGGTACGAGGGCCTTGTTGTTCCAGGCTCTTCTGGCGTGGTGGAAAATCAATACCTCGCTATCTTATCAAACAAGAGAAAAACCAAGATCAAATTGGCAAGATGTATTTTTTTTAAAATCTAAATAAAGAGAATTAGCAGTGCAAATGGTATAACTTCCATATTTCAATCTAAAAAATCCCATAAATCTCAGAATTAATTTGAGCTGTAGAGGGCACTGTAAATGAATGCCTCCTCAGTTCGAACAAGATTTATTTCAGGGACATGAAATTAGGTGCACCCAAGAATATCATTTACCTTATTTAACACTAATACCATTGTTTTTTCTTACCAATTTTTAATTCTATAGTTGGCAGGACATGATTAGAGAACAAAATTATGATGGCCGGCGGCACTCATAGGCCACGAGATCGATTAAGTGTAACTGCTCAATAAAATAGAAATCGAACCATATATATACACAATGCATGCATGCATTTGCAAATGCATATATATTAATATTAGATGTGCGTTGTCTTTTGACTTCTATTTCTCCATTACTCTTATTATGGACAAAGTCTTTTATCAGCAGCTGTTTGTATATATTCTATACTGGTAAACGGTGCTTTACATTTATTTTTTCAGCGATGGTTTCTATTAAAGAAAATTAAACTTGAGGTCTCCATGTCTTCGTGTTTTTGCTCAATTAAAATATTAAGCAAGTAGAGTTCAGGACGGCGAGAAAATGTAGCCCTGCTGTATATATAGCTAGTCAGGGGTGAGTAAAAAAATTAAAAAACTAATTAAATTGAGAAAACTGAAAAAAAATAATCGAAAAAACTGAACCGTGAAAAAAAACCGATTAAAATTTTAAAAAACCCGACCAGTTTGGTTTCGATTTTATATGCTTGAAACAGAAAAAACCGAGACAAAACCGAGCCAAACCGGTTTGAACCGGTTTTTGTCCAAAAAAACAAAACCGAAACCAGTCGATTTGAACCGGTTTTGGTTTTTTTAAAAAAATTCAGTATGATTATTTTTTTTGATAAAAACTAAATCAAACCGAAAATAATCACCCGTATAACTAGTTGGTGGAAGTATTGAAGTTTCAAATTTCAATAATGATTTCAATGAGCTTTAAAATCATTTCACCCTTCATATCTAACTAGTAATAATAATAAAAATCCATAAAATCAATGTTAATAAATTTGACCTAGCTTTATGGGTCAATTTCAAAACTCCATCGAGCCAAGATTGGATCTAAAATATTAGAGTTATTCAATTAAACTTATATAGTTGGATGGAAATTTAGTTTGATTTTTAAAAATAAAAATAAAAATAATATTATTTTAATTTTTAAATAAATCTTTGAATGACATTGTTTTGTTCTGAATGGTTACCGGTAAACTTAATTAACTCACCCAGCTCATAATTCAAAAATTATATCAGATCATTTTTAATAATTTTATGGAGTTAAAAAAAAAAACGACAGTCATTTTTGCTTATTGATGGTCTTTCAAAGCCCAGTTTGGCGCTCAATCTTGTCGCCAAGCTAACGGGCCAGACTTAATTAGCCCTTTTACGAGAAACTGTAGGCCTGGGTTCATAATACATGGGCAGCCTGCAAGATTGAGTGTAAACTCACAATACATGGCCTGATTTGCTTTGCAAGACAACCAGTGAGGTGGAAAAAGGGATTAAAATTTTGAAACGTTGTACATGGTCCAAGCAATTTTGTGAGTTTAATCCCATGTACAACGTTACAGTGAATACAAGTAAGAATGCAGTTCTTTTAAGAAGAGGGTATAGCAGTCAGATTTTAAATTTATTTTTTAAAAGTTATCAGTTATCAGTTTGAGTCATAAATTTTAAGTTCATAAAAAATTTATATAGTCGTTAATTTTAAAACAACATATGAGATTAATTAAAATACACACAAATTAGTCCGTGTGTGTGTGTATATATATATATATATATATAAACAATCCTTTTAGCTAAATTTCATTTCCAGCTGTTTTCAACAGTTGATTTTTATTTTATTACGAGATTGACGTGACATAATCCCATAAACTTCCAATTCTTATGTTGAAAATGACACTATTTCAACCTCTTCCTGGATAATGACATCACCCATAAAAGATTAAAGATTATACGTGTATTTAGAAATGTGATATATATGATATTTTTTATATTTATAATATCAACACGTGAAAATCATCTAAAACAATTAATTTTGATTTTTTTATACATAAAAAAACATAGAAACAAATGCTCGCTTCTTTGGATGTTACGCGGATATTAATCATACATGTAGTTCAACAAAGAAAGACTCAAAACTCTTAATAGCTTCATGATTGTTAGCCTACAACTTCAAGCACTAATCCAGGGAAAAGAAAAATTATATACCTAAAAAGACACTGTGATTTAATAGGGTTCCATTGTTATTAAACATGAACTGGACTGGTCGGTCTGATTGTAGGTTCGATGGCCTAGCCATCCAACCAATCTAGGTTGACACTAGATACTGGAACCCACATGACCTGGTTCGGGAAAAAAAAGGTTATGCCTTGCTGGGTTTGAACTCGATACCTCCATTTTTAAAAATATATACTTATCACTTCACCACTTCTTATTTATTTTATATATGTTGTAATGCACATAACCAATCCAATTATTTAATTCGGTGATTTAATAGCTTGACTAATTTGTTACCAAAGTCGAGCTTCAAAATATTGAATAGAAGCAGCGATCGGCAACACTGGAGATGGCTGGAAAGGAGCATCGGCGCAATTCAAGGATAGAGATCTGGCGCGATTCGAGGACAGAGATCTTTCTTCTTCTTCTTCTTCTTTTAAAATGCTATATGGCTTAATCATACATGTGATGAGAACATAAAGAGTCCCCGCATTCTTTTCAAGATTTAATTTGATATTATTGTAATTTTTATTTTTTAAATACAAAAATATTTAGAACATATTTGTTTTTGTAATGGCTTTAAAAAATATTTGGTAGTGTGGTTGCGGTTGCGGTTGCTTTTCAAATAACTTTTTATGTCAAAATACATGTCAATAATTTTTTTTATTTTTTAAAAATTATTTTTGAAATCAGCACATCAAAACAATTTAAAACTTACAAAACATATTAAATTTTAACAATAAATTTTTTATTTTGAATTTTTTAGAAATAAGATTTGCATGCGTTACCAATCATATTCTTAATGTTTTGAATGCACCACAGTTTTGGTAGAACTGGTGGGATTCATCTTGAGTTCCAACATGAGATTCACAAAAAAAAACATCTAATACCATTTTACTATGAAGTTCACGTGTTAGCCTTTTCATTTTTTTTAAATTATTGATAAGTTTTGTTCGAGAATGTGGTTATAATTGTTTTTATAATGTTTTTTACTTGGAAATTTATCAAAATATTTTTTTTTATTTTTTAAAAATTATTTTTGTATTAATGCATTAAAATAATCTAAAAACACTAAAAAAATATTAATTTGAAGTAAAGAAAAAAATAAAATAAAATTTAATTTTTTTAAAATATAAAAACAAATATAATCTCCATATAGTTGTTACATCGAAGAGAGAGCAATAAAACACTCAAACTAGATCTGTTGTAGAGCACAAAACAAGATACACCACAATTATTCTGTTTCTGATAATTTGTTAATAGATATCGTTTCACGTTTATAAAGTCATGATTCATGAATACTAACTTCAGGAAGAAAACAGCTGGCCACATTATTCTACCCCCTTCTCTCTACGGTGATTGGCTCTCAAGTTCCTTCACTCAACCAAACACACAAGACCACGTACCCAAAACTCTACTCCCCCCTCCATCTTATTCACGTGGCAATCACTCATCGGCATACCTTTCCTTCACTCAACCAAACACACAATACCACGTATCCAAAACTCTACTTCCCCCTCCACTTTATTCACGTGGCAATCACTCATTGGCATACCTGACACAAATTAATCGGAGAGGAACCGAAATTAAATAAATCATCACTTCAAACTCCAAACAGAAAAATCGGTTTGTGTAAGTCTTCGTCAACTTCTGTTTGGTTGCCGAGGAAATTTAATTACTTCTTGGATTTTGATATTCTCGTCCTTTTGATTCTATTGATCGATTTTAGTTTCGTAATCAGCGGATAATCTTGTGTTTGCAGAATTTCTGATAAAAATTATGACCAAGAGCCGTTTCAAGCAAGAACATGATTTTGGTATTTTTCTTATTTTTTTTAATCATGCCTGATTCTGTGTTATTAAGAAACCATAATTTTCGATTTCTTTTTCTCTAGAGAAGAGGAGGGCTGAAACTGCAAGAATCAGGGAGAAATACCCGGACAGGATTCCGGTAAGGATGTTTTTTTAATTGTTGCTCATTAGTTGACGGAGTTCGGGCTAGAGTTATTTTTGCTGGTGCTGATTTTTTTTTTTTTTTGATGAATATTGGCATTGTTGTCAACGGGGCTTGAATTGTTCTCGCTACTTAGACATGATGATTTATGATGGTTGTTTTTGCATCTAGCGATTGATTGAAGCTTCTATCTCTACTCTGTGACTGTTGGTAATAAATGTGGGCTAGGTCGATTTATTAATCTGATTGAACTTCCTAAAATTTTGCTGTTCATTCTGGAAAGCAGAACACAAGATCTTGCTTGCCTTTTATTTCTCTTGTTGAAAGAAGCTTTTTGAATTTTGAAACAATTTAGGTGGTAGAACATGCTTTAATTTTGTACATATTGTATCTGTTTCGATGTGGGTTTTATGGTGCTTTAATAATGCGAGCTTGCTTGTTGCATTGGGCTGAAATCCATGATCATCACGCCATTTACCCATTCAATTTTAATTACATGTGTTCAGGATTGATGCATGGTGCTCCATTTGCACGTTGAATGATATTATTTCCTTGAATTTTGTTACTGTTTAAGTTATATATGTTTTACAATGGATAACCTAATTTCAATAAGGAGTAAAGTCTTTTGGCACCTTTCTCATCCCAGTTAGCCTCTATTACTTACCAACTAGGTAATTGTGGAGAAGGCTGAGAGAAGCGATATTCCCAACATTGACAAGATAAAGTAAGAATCGCTTTCATACTGCAAATGTTTTCTCCCTTGGTTTCGTACATGATATGGTTCGGGTCTTCTTTTAGTATTGTTAGTTAGAGAATGCATCTTTCTTGTCCTCCAAAAATTCAGCTGATGGGTTTTTTCCCTTACAATTCAAATTGCTTCATATGGTTGTTTATGTCCCGTACTTCTGTTTATTTATACATTTTGAAGTGCAAAAGATAATATGTATTTGGTTTGAATTTTACAGGTACCTAGTCCCGGCTGACCTGACAGTCGGTCAATTTGTTTATGTGATCCGGAAGAGAATTAAACTGAGTGCAGAAAAGGCAATTTTTATATTTGTGGACAATGTCCTCCCACCAACTGGTATCAATCACTTTCTCTCTCTTCCCCCTCCTAATGAAATGTGCATAATACATCTATGAACTCATAAAAAATAGCTTGAATCTCAAACTAGTCAGGTTCACTTATACAGATATGTATATTTATTTTATATATATAATAATGACTGTGGGTGTGAAATGGTTTTTAGATACTGCTATTAAACTGATTTTTTGACAATGAATCTCTACTGCATGGAATAACTTTTCCTTTAAAACTAACCAATTGAACTAGTCCATCACAAATTAAATGGATCAAGGAAATGTTTTTTCAACCAAAACTAAATTATCAATTAAAGCATCTAATGATCATTTTGTTTCTGAAATTGTTAAGTTGCTCATTGAAAATGCAAGTTCATGAAGATGCACGAACATTAATTTCTATAGAAATCTAAACTTTGTTGAGCACAAATTAGTTCATATGCAGGGCAACTGGTGTGTATTTAATCTCTGTGTTTGCTTGTTGTATAACTGGCGTGTTCCCTTTAAAATTGTGGATAGTTTTATAATAGCGGGCAAAAGTGTTTTAACATTTTTCAGAAACCTGGGAGTAATAATTGTGTAAATTCAAACATATCGCAGGAGCAATAATGTCGTCAATCTATGATGAAAAGAAGGATGAGGATGCATTTCTCTATGTCACGTACAGTGGGGAAAACACATTTGGGTGCCAGATGTTGCCATAGCCAAGTTCTTTCAGTGTCTTCCATTCTTTGTCATTACAAGTTAAAATCTATCTCTCGTTTCCTAGGACTTGAACAGTCCTGGTATTATGCCCTGTGATTTATGGCCTTGTTGTCTTTCTTGTACATGTGTATAGCTCTTCGGAAATTGAAATGGTGTCAACTACTGAAAGTAATTAAAAATTTCGAAACATGTTTTCTTTTCCTCGCTTACTACTTGTCTATTAATTGATTTCTAGTTTTTGCCTCCACATAAATGCGGAGCAGGCGTCTTGGTTTCCTTTGGAGTAAATCTTGAAGCTTGCCTAGAAATATTACTGTAAAGTGAATGCAGTGCTAACAAAATGGGAGAGAGTGAGGATTGGGTATATCCGGAGAAAAGGTTGAATTGGCTCGCAATGTGGGACACCTCACATCTCAGGTTTGGAGAGTGAGAAGCTCTCAGTAGTAAAGGAAAAGGGGGAGAAGAGGGAGATCCATCGAAGTGGTATCAACGGATTTGAAATCCTTTGATACGTGTACATGTTTACTTTTTTCTCAAAACCCTTTGATATTGGATCGCGGATTTGATACGTGATCCGTGTAGTCTAGATAGGGTTTATTTGATAGTATGGAAGAGGTTTTATTTTAAAGTTTTTCTTTAGAAATGTTTTAAAATAATATTTTTTTAAAATTTTATTTTTAATACAGGTATATTAAAATCACAAAATAAAATAAAAATTAATTTGAAGTAAAAAAGAATTTAGATTTAAAAAAAATCAAGATTTTAAATAAATTGTTGTGGTTTTTGCTAATCAATTTTTAGCACGTGGTTTAGAGAAGCAGCTTTGAAAGAAAAACTGCATCTACGGCACACAGGGAGGGTAAAATCAATCCATAGTTTATATCAAAAGAAAAACATTTTTAACGAGGTGATTGCTCAATCAGAACAATAGACAGTCAAGCCAACCCCATGAAATCTCTATCAAGGCTCTTGACTTTCTTAGTGGTGGTTTTTCTTGAGAAATCAATTTAGACCTCAATTATTTTTATTGGATACGTTTTACACTTCACATTCCATATATCGAAAAGGCATCTCTTTGATTATGTAAAGGCTATTATAAGGTGTTGAATCTAAAACTTTACAGATATGAAATTTCAAATTTCACCATCGAACCACCTAAGCCTCAGCCCTCTAAGTTCGAAATGGTCTTCAGAATTTAATAATTCTTTCACATAAGCTTTCTCCTTTTTCTATACAAAAGCCCCTTTTAGATAAAAGAAAGTGACATTAGTTCAAAATATACAGCCATTTTATACTCTCTTTTTTTGTGTGAATAATTTTTCATTGCTCGAATATGAATTCATTTAACATGATAGTTGTAAAATCCAAAAGAAATCCACTTGGAATAAAACCAGCTCACGGGTTAAAATAATTAATCTTTAAATTTTTTTAAAAATAATAAAAATAATATTGTTTTGATAAATATTTTTTTTTAAAAAAAATCAACAATAAAACTGGATCCTGATTAAATTAGACTCGATCAACCTGAGTTTTAATAAAATTAAGCAAGGTTGTTTGTTTTTTTAAATCCGGATGGATTCAGGATTAATTGTATAATTAAGTGGCATTGACACGGGAGTGATGGGGCATTTGATTTCAGATACAGAGAGGAAGTCAAACTGGACTGTTTATGTTGGAAGTCTCAACATAGAAACCATTACTAGTTTTCAGTATTAACTTCTACAACCGACCGACATGGTCTTACCGAACTTACTCTGACATTATTAATTCTCGTAGATATCGGACCGCCTTCACTTCGATAAGCCGATGATGCGCAGATTAAGCGAGGATGCCGTGGGGACAACTGAGCGAGCCGACCGAGACTGCTCTCATTTTACAGGACACAACCAGTTGAGCTGGCTGTCAACGCCAAGCCCGAATCCCTAGCCATTTTTGATAGCCGAGCCTGTCGCGCCGTCGATCATATCCACCATAAACACTCCACGTGAGGAGGCCATCAACGCCTACAAATTTACACGGGGAAGCTACAACTCGCCAAACCAACATACAAACAAACAGGAGAGTCGAGTTCGTGCTTGTGATCTTCCCATTTCATTTTAATATATTTTTTTTAAAGAAAAAGCATACATTTCCGAATCAATTTATATATATTATTATTGCTTAGGGAAAATCTTTATTAAAATTAAATTTTAAAAATACAAGTGACAAATCTTTTGAAAAATTTTACTTGATTTTAAAAATACATCGAAGATATCATGTCCGATAACCCATACATATTATAAATTTAAATTTAAATTGGATAGAAATAGGAATTAAATCCAAGACAAACATTTGGTCCCAAGTACATATTGTCCAATCTCTTGATTATCGTATAAACGGTTGGATGATTGTAATCCATAGCCTAAAATTCTTGGTTCAAGAGACCATTAAGAAATCATTACATTTAGTCACAAATCAATCAGAACTGTTACATTTAGTCAATTTTTTTTTTTGTCAATTCTCAATTCAATAAAATAATTACATGTAGTCTAGAATCACTGTTTTTAGAATTATAAAATTAGTTAAGTTATATATCTGGCTGAATATATAATATATATATATATATATATATATATACTATATATATTATATGATTTAAAAATCAGTACTTTGACAAACATTTTATGTGCTAAAAACTAATTTAAAAGAAGGGAAGAAAAATGCTACAAACCATTTTAGAGAATCCAAAACAATTCCTTCATTCAAAATCTCTCCCATTTCTATTTTTTGTCGTCAGATTGAGTCACCATCAACGGTCATCCTGGGCCTTGGCGATCACAATGCCCGCACCTGACCTATGGTGTGTTTTTCTTGGACCACCGGGGCATCAATATGGGCAAGTCTTTGGCGGACATGGTTGTAAAATCTGAGGGACTTCATGGGTTGACTTGAAATCCAGATAATTTAAGATCTTCGCGGAGTTTTACACATAAAAAAAATTAAATTTATAATTAAATTATTTAAACCTAGATAATCGAGTAATTACATAACCTAAATGATCTTGTTCGTTTGTTTTTTTTCTCTTTTTTTTTTCAGTAACTTTCATGGCACCTTGTGCCTTCTCATTTTCAGTAATATTTTTAGGTTTTGGTATCTTTGAATATATATATGTCTATTTCCAGCAAGGTCCCTGGTGATAAAGATACATCTTTGCATCTTGATCAGATCTCCTTCTTAAAACAAACAAGAGTAAAAGGAGTAATTAAGAAGAATACTACCCATGAATTAAATTGAAAAGAGGAGGCGATGAAGTGGATACAGAAAAAAGTTCTGATATGCGGGTAATTCTTGGTTTAATGCCTTGGAGAAGGTAGCTGGTGTGCCGAAGATTTTCCTTCTCTTTTAATGGTGAACCAGGGTTTAATTACCATGTTGGGTTACAGGTGCATCGGACATTTTCCACGTGGCAGTTGAATGAATCACATGGGTGTTCTCCACGTGTCCTGTATGGCCGGTGTTGACGGTTAGGACACTCTTACCTGTTCCTTGTGAAAGGTACAGAGAAGGGCCGAGTTCATGCACCAGTGTCCCCTCCTGTCTCTCTCTCCTTCGTGTCCCTGCTTTTCACAGGGCCCACCTATGTTTGGCTGATCATGTGGCTACTAGTCAACGATCGTTGATCAGCCGATTAAACTGTTTTAGGATTTATTCGTGTTTTAACTTTTAAGATTTCATGGAGAGAAAATCAATTCTTCGTCTGCAACATATACAATATCCTAATTAAAGATCCAAAAAACTCACATGAATTTTATGATTTTAATTTAAAAAAAAATTCACGAAATTGTTTTTTTTCAAATTGAATTTCTCAATAAAAATGCACACAATATATAATTATAGTTCTCTATAATCAAATGGAATTTAATTCTGAAACACATAAATAAGAGAGTTCTTGTAGTTCTGATAAAAATTAGATTCCAAATCGAAATCTAACTTCATTCCTTTTTTCATTTAGAAGAGTACTCTCATTAGATTTAAAAAGATTTTTATATTACTTTTGAAATAATTTATTTTATTAATAAACACATATATACACTGCTCTGTTTAGTTCTTTATTTGGCTTTGAAACCTTTAGGCGTTTCATTTGAATTTTATCATGCCAATTTTTTTATGACTGGAATAAGGCAAGTTCTTAACCTATTTCACAAAATAGATTCCAGTGTAATTTATTATCATCATCATCATCATCATTGATTTCTTAACAAAGATTTTGCTAATACCATACTTAAAAGTGCTTGGAATTATGATGCATAGTATTTTTTTTAAAATAATTTTTTTATAATATATTAAAATAATTTTTTATATTTTTAATATCAACATATTAAAACTAGAAAAAAACAACTAAAACAAATTAATTTAATATTTTTTAAACTAAAAACACCTAAAAATAAGCATAAAAATTATGTCAAATAACATCCCTTTTAAAAAATTTCCCAACCAAGAAGCCTAGCTCGCTTAGTCAAGCCAATGAGCAGAGGCAACAACTTCTTTTGGTGTATTTTTTATACAATTGTTTTTATCATTTATTTTCTACAATATTTTTTGAAGTAATCTTTATACACAATAAATTTTATTATACAATTCAATATATAAAATATTTAAACCTATACTTTTGAATGGACGAATAACCCGCCAATCAAGCATTTTTTATTTCACAAGGTAAGGATTTGTTTAGCATAAATCACTTTGCTGGGTAAGCTATAAATAGCCTTTACGCCTCTAAATCTGACCTTTTGTCTTGGAAAAGTTAAGTCTTCTATAAGACTTAATCACTATCAATAGGTAAAATTAAAGACTCTCATTTCTTGACCACACATTAAAAAAAAATCCATCTATTTCACCAGCTAAAATAATTTGGTACTTGCTTTTCCCTTCAATAATAAAACTTAAAAACTGAGAATTATTTTGCAGATGATCCACCATCACAACTCTCGTCAGGACAACCCCATCCATTATTAGCAGCCGTTGAGATTTTTAACCCACTTCGTAAGACTTGTGAAGAAATATGAGTGGAATATTCCCATCCCGGTGCCCACCTATTTCTCATCGGAAAACTACTGAAAAGACATGTATCAAAAGGCACATTGCATTTACCAAGACTTTCGAGGACTGATATTTCACGGTTCTTCAATTTTATTGATTCTTGGTACTTCAAAAAATGGTGCACGCATCAAACAATGTCATGCATGTGCTTCTACCTTCTTCTCTTCTTTTCTTCTTTTTCCCTATATATTAAGGTAATATAAAGTATAATACACAGATTGACAAACAGGAGAGAAAATATAAGAACACAAGCTAAAAAGGTAACCTACTTTCAATAATATATGACTCATAAAATATTCATCTAGTTTTTCAAGGTGAAAAAAGGCAGGGAAGGCCCAGGGGCAAGAAACAAGGACAGAAACTATGCAATAATATATGACTTATTCATTGAGTTTTTCCTCACTTGACACACAAGTGAAGATTTAACACAGACAAAGAATGGAGTTCTTCGGTAGAAACAATGAGGGGTGCGCGCACTTTCTCGAATTTGTTTAATGTTAATTTAACGTTGCATATTAATTCCAGCACCCCTGCTTCCATTTGCTTCGTAATTATATGTTGTGATATATTTTAAGGAAAATCTCTCTTTTGGACTCTCTCTCTTCTTCTCTCCCCCATATATATATCTACAGGAAGAGTTCTAAGCTTCTTCTCTTTCCCTGGTGGGGACTGTGTCATCCAATCGATTGAATTGTGAAAGAGAAGGGACAAAAAAACAAACCATTTCTTTTCACTTTCCCCTTTCTTTTCCCCACCCATACACTTGCATGTTCTGCAATACAAAGACTTTATACTTGCATTTAATGCTCTTCCTACAAATAACACCATTGCTACTGCCCTAACCACTACCACGCTACTCTCCAAATCTCCAAGGAAGCATTTTTTTTTTGTTATTTTTGAAACCTTAAAACACTCTTTCTAGCTAGCTAAAGCTTGTCTTCCTTAATATGTCAGTGATCACATATTCTTGCTATTTTCTGCTTTCAATTTTATGCATTTCCTTGCATGCATGTAATGCCAGACCACTTGCTGATATTGATAAGAAACCTGAGAAGAAATTTCAGATAATTTCTAATCAGGTTGGTGCACCCAGTTGCTAGTTTTTCTTGTATTTTTAAATTCCATTTGCTTGGTATAACATGGTAGTTGTTTTTAATAACATATTTCCTGGGTTTTGTACAGACTAGTGATCAGAAGGAGATTTCAGTTACCATAGTATCCAAAGCCGATTCCTCTTCGTCAAATGAATTTGAAGCGGCAAAAGAAGATAGCATTGCAAAGACTGATCAGTTGGATGATAATTCTCAGAAGCTGAAGGACTCGAAAGCCAAACAGAAGTCAATGAGTGACGAGAAAGTAAAAGATTCAGGTGCTGCTCACAAAGAGTCTCTTGTTTCAGTTTCTTGGCCTGTGCCTCAAAAGAACGTGGCGAAACGCATCCTGGTTTCAACTTGGATTATTCTCCACCAAACACACCCTCCTTCCCATAACTGAATACTTACCTTTTTCTAGGTTATCTTGTGAACCTATTTCTCTTCTTGTTTCTCTAATCCTCGAGCGCTTCAACCAAAAATAATAATTTAATTGCCATATATAGAGCAATGAAGAATATGAAGTCAGATGGAGTATTCATGACTATCAGAACCCTAGGGTTCTAACAATCGCTGCATTTTGCATAGCTATAAAGTCATATATTATATTACATGGCACAGGCTGCTAGATTTACTGTACTGGCAAGAGCCTCTCTCTATCTTGTAGCTGATGTACAATATCAAAATGTAAATTTGCTTCACTAACTTACAATGTCATGATCATGGCTGGCCATCTCTTCTTATATTAGACATGTTTTTTTTTTCTTTTTATCATTTTCATGCTAGCATCTCCTGCGCGGGGTAATTATTGCACCGACTTATTGGTCAGCTAAGTTAGATTAGTTTGGTGTTGTAATTTAAGTGTCTAATTAATTCATATATGCCAATTCTATATCTAGGTGATTGAAGATCAGTAATATTTCACTACAACATATATTTACTTTGTCATTGATCAATTAATGTCTTCATCTTTATGCACGCAATCACTGAGGTTTCAGTGGTTTGGTGTAGTAGCTTGATATATAATTATTAATATGTGCAAAAAATGCTATGATCGGAGATTCATATGATCACCAGGGAGCACAAACACAAACATCAAAATGGTTCATCTCTAATTTCACACCAAGATCCTAATTCGGCGACTGTCACGATTCATCGCATGCAATTCAAACATGCATCTGTAGCTAATTGTAAATGCAGTGTGTTTGTTTAATTAGATAGTAGCGAGATATAGCTAGAATATATTGGACAGAGATATGATTTCTTGTTCATTTTCATCCAAGTCAATTTCTATGCATATGAATTTACAAGTTCAAGGGTTTTAAACGAACCATTGATATAAGGGTAAGTAACCAGACGAGGTATCATATTTATGAGGAATGGTAGTTGATCTCTTCATAAATGAGGGGCGGCTGGTTTATCTCCAGTCGCTAAAGTTACAATCAATGTTTGAAATTCTCCCCTCACATGGTATTTGGTATTTTGGTCGCAAGCAAACGAATTTCTTTATCTTCGCAATGAATGAGGGGATTTAATGTTTTTGTATGACTGACTGCTTTTTGGAAACCTTGGCAAGTCATGCGAAGTTAAATTGACTTCTTTGATCCATTAGACCAACCTTGGCTAGTCCCCTCACTTGTTTTCTTTTACACAGCAATTTAGTTCGTATGGACATGGATATGAATTTGTTTCGTGAAAAGTATTTCTCATATATATGGTGAAGAATTAATTTATGCTCATCACTCGTCACAAAAAGAATTCCCTGCCCTTAAAACTTGGATTCATACTCAGAAAACTCCCACAGGCAAAAGAAGATACAGTCAAAATACATGAACTAATGTCGTTTATTTTTTAATCATGTCTTTAATGATGGTTGACCAAGTCGTTTCTTGTTCTTAGAGTAATTTTGACATGCATGTCAAAGCAAAGCCAATAGGGATCTTCATTCCCATTTTCATGTTCTTTATGAGAAACTATCCCAGACTGAATTCCTTCCTAGCAGATAGATTTGGGTTAATTAATTAGCAACAAGCTAAATGTAGGCGGGTTCACGTACGGAGGCAGGCAGGCTCGGGACCTAACAAGAGACATAAGATGCATCAATTCCTAGATTGTTCCCAAAAGAAATAGACTCCACACTAGTAATTTGAACCTTACTTTAAAATCCCAATAAAGAAGATCTAGAAAAACAACATAAATTTTCTTGCTGTAATGGAAACAACAAACATCCCATAGTTGAAACTTTAGCATGAGCAATGTGCCGGCGAATGAAACATTTTCTCATGCAATCGAAGGGATGGAATTGCACTCCAACTAGTTCCCACTTCCCAATTGACAGCCATGCAAGGCTCGGTTTTCTTTGATTTTAGTTTAAGATGGAAAGGGCGGCCCTCATTTCAAAATGGTTATAAAAATATCCTAATTGGTCCCTCTAGGATCGTATTTTTGTTGATCCAGCCCCTCATCAATTTAATATGTTAAATGCAACCCTCCTATTAATTTCATGATTTTTTTGTGACGTGATCCTTCTATCCATTTCAATCGAAGTCAAAGATAATTTTGATTAAATCTGTCCACATATATATCAATACAAGCGAGTTTTTGGCCGATACAAAGAGATGTGAAATTAATTAAAGATGGAAGGGATTAATAAGAAAAATGGAGGGTTGCCGTTTATTAATTATAAAAGCCACGTGAATCTCTTAACGCACATATTTCAAGTAGTTCTTCCAATAAACCTCCCTCATAATATCGAAGCTTCTTTCTGTAATTTATGCTCGATGTAGCTTAATTACATGCATGCATGAAAATGTTCCTGGAAGAATCTTATTATGTGATTAATTATACGTTGATGATATAAGTTGTTGCTGATTGATTAAGGCAGATCATTGGCTGTTTATATAGAACAGAAAAATAAACATACAATAACATGCTGAAACAACGTAATACACACCAACAACAACTTGATTAAGGTTTGGGCTGTCAGGTTTTTGACAAATTGATTTGATTTGTTTTTAGTGAAAGAAAAATTATAAATCTGTTTAGTTAAATAAATTCTACTTACATAAAAAAGTAGTTACAAATTTGTGTTAGAATTTTGCTTTAATGAAAAAATTAAAGTTTTTAACCTTTAACTTTCTCATTATAACTTACACTCTCTCTTTTTTTTTTTTTTTTTTTTAACTTTAGGAGATAGGTTTGGTTGTAAAGAAGATTCATTGCTTGTTTAACTTTTTTAAATCTAATTTAAATCTTGAGATCAATATTCGAGAGAATTTGTTTTTAAAAATGCATTAAAGAATGTAACTTCAATTAACATGCAAGCTGATCAAATTAACTACAAACACTAGATATAAAAAAAAAAAAAAAAAAAAACCTACCTTCCTTTTATACATATAGAAAAAGGGTTGCTTGAGTTAGGTTTTGCCAACATATATCCTCCTAATTTATTTTATTATCATAAAATATGATGAAAAATAAGTTTTGAAATATAATATCAAGTAAAAAATGACTCATCACATTCAGGGGCGTGGTAATGAAAATTAATTACTAACCCACGTTTTATTCATTCATCTTTAATTTGGGCAAAGAGTACGTATATTCCTGCTTAAACTTGATCATAGTAGTAACCTTGCAAAATGTTGATTATTGGAGCCCAATAAAAGTCCACTCTCTCTTTCCTGATGATCTGTTGAACTTCTAAAAACCATATTGGCTGCACTCAACTTGGAAGGATTCTGGAGGTTCAAGTCTAATCTTGAGACAATAGAGCCACCTTCATCGTACTCCGCTGCAATCGGCAATTCTGTTGCTTGCTGTCAAGATGTATTAAACTTCTCCTCTTCTGACAAGTTTGAATTAGCTTCTCCTTTGGTACCCTATAGGTTTTCATGGTCTGGTTTAATTTACGCCTACAAATCCAACTAAACTGAGAGTAACAATTTCTAGAATTTTGATAATGATTGAACAGAAAATTGGTTCAAACTAAAACAATTCGGTTTAATCTAGGTTATTTTTTTGCTTTGAAAACCAAAAAACCAATAACTCCAATAAAATTACACAATTACACCAGAAGATAACTTGGTCCATTATAAGGAATAGATGCAGGGAGAGAAGATAGCAACAAGAAAACAAAAATTGCGGATAACTTGGTCTAGTAGAGCAAATCGAATAAACACCAGCACCGGGCTTTGGATTACCCGGAAGTTCTCGCTATTGATCGAAGCAGAAACTCAAAAATCAACACTTTGTACTCTTAAATCCAACACTAAATATTAAATAATTACAAGCAAGTCATTAGAATTTGGTATTCATTTAAACATTTTAAGAAACAAAAACATTTTTACAAAGCGGGGAAAATCCGAAAACACCTAAAAATTCAACTAAAAAAAATCCAAAACAAAGACCAAAACAACAAATGATTTCTTACTTTGAAATCCTAAACTCGTTTTGTTATTAAAACAAAAAGTTAAATCATTGAACCCACCTTTTGACTTTGCAAGAGAGCAAAGACTACAAAGGGGAGAGTGAGGAGAGAAACGAGCCATGACAACTATTAAGAGAGAAGAATTACATGAAATAATGATGTTAGCCGTGAATCACAAGAGAGACAGAGAGAGAAAAGATGATATATTAAACATGTTTTAGGGTTAAATTAAGGTTCTATGTATATATTTTTTACTCCATTTAAATTTGATTCAATCAGTTTAAGTTTCTGAAATGGAATCTGGATGATTTTGATTTTTAAATCAATTTTTTAAAAAAAATTTCTCCCATTTTTTCAGTTAATATATATATATCTTTTTTTTTCCAGTTGGTCAATTTTTTTGTAAACTCTTAGGTACCACTTGTTATATTATTTAAAGCAACCCGAATTTCTGCCTCTCGTTTGCTTCCAGGCCTTTAAACCACAGGCCCACAACCTTAAGGCTCTGTTATAGAGGACCTCTGAAACGACAACAAATCGGCCATCTTTGCTTACCCCATCTGGTAACCTGATTTCGTAGCAATACCGTTATTGTTTCTTCTTTTTCTTTTTTTTTTTTTTTTATAATTTGGGTGTCCGGATCAGCTTACGTGCACCACAATTAATCCCCGGATCCACTGAACACCCTACAAGCCTAGTAGACAAATAAAACACCGTGGGAGTAACAGACATGCACGCTAGGGCTCGAACCCAGGTGATAGAGGCAAGGAAACCTTGTCTCTGCCGCTTATTTGCTTCTTAAACCATATTATAACGGCCTTCTAGTCGTGTCTCCGACGAGGAATGCTTCATTGAATTGTCTGCAAACAAAGAATTTAAACAGACATGTTTGATGTGTACATCAAATGAATATGTCGACTGTCAAGTTCACCTAATTATTATTCTAAGAACAAGAAAAACCATCTGGTTATTACATAAATTAATGAGGTTTAATTATGTGTGGTTAATTTGTCAAAGAATTAGTCTACAAGGGACTGTAGGGGTAATCATACGGATAATTACTTTAAATTATGAAAAATAAAAAATCATTACCCGACCTTAATTATCTTCTTCTTTTTTACCCAAATTTGCTTTATCTAATGGACTAATTAATCTGGATAACCTGGATATCTTATTCTTTATATGGTAGTATTAGACAAACGAGATAAGATATGAGATAGTTGATTTGTCCCATCCATGCACCGATTGTATCATTCAATCATATCTAATTTCTTATATTAAAAGGGTGTTTGTCTAATAAATATTCAAAAAACTTGTATTATATATATAATTTCTGTGGCGTAACTCATAAACAAATACTCTTTAAATGCTATTTTAATATTACTTTTTTTTAAGATAATTTGCAATATATATCTTGCTGATTAAGAGGTGAGTGAAGAATCAATTAGACTAGCAAGATAAGAGCTATGATAATGATTCTATCCGATATACAACGTACTGAACATCAATATAAAGGAAATTGTTCTAATCCAGCATATGAAATGCTATCTTAGTGTCTCTTCTTTATGATAATTTGTATTCTGTGCCATCAAATATCTTGATTATTAATTGTTGATTATATATATGCAGCGTCTTGGAGGGAACTCATATTCCTGTAGCTAGTTAGCATATTTATTGCTGGTGTGTTTCTTGGAAGCACGGCATGAGGTTGCTTAGGAAGCTAAACTTGGATGCCGTCCCACATCTCACATCTTGAAAGACATAAATTGTTTGAGTTTTGTTAAAAAAATTATTATATTAATGCTTTATATTTATAAATTATATTAAAAAAACATAACATCAAGGTTTTAATTAGATTTAAGATTTTTAAAAAATAAAACAATCAAAAAGTTTTTATTTATAATAGCTAAATAATATCACGGGATTATAAAAAATATAAAGAAATTGTTGAGCAGTGTACGTAGTCCTTTTTATGTTTATTGAATTGACTATAAAAACAAAAAACAATAATTTACAAATTTTATGAATTGTTTTTTCTCTATGATGTTTTGGTGTACATTTAAAATCAAATGTTCTCTATAGTGATGTTTGAAAAAAGAGAGTTTATAATATATATATATATATATATATTATAATATATATCTATATATATATATATATATATATAAGTTAGATAGAAACGCGTGTTTAATATATTATATATATGAAAGCACAATTTTGAGAATTGAATCAGAAAAAAGGAAAAAGATAGAAAAATTAGTACAATAAGAAAAAGGAAAAAGAAAACTCCACAAAAGAGAAAGTGAAAAAAAAGTTAAAAGGGAAACACGTATTCAAAAAAATTATATTAAAAATATAAAAAAAACATACATTTATTAATTAGTACGAAGCTGTTAATGAAGCGGGGGAGGGAACGCGCGCTTTGGTTTTTTCTTTGCTTTATGCAACGAAGCTGTTATTTAAATGAATAAATAAACAAGAATGAAGCATTTAGGCTCAAACAAATTGAATAAAATACAATTTCATAATGCTTAAACTCTCGTCTAAATCCTAAAAACTCTATAAAAAGTTGAAAACGAGATACGAACCTGTACTGATATTAACATAACGAGTTCGTCGCAATCCAGGCGTGTTGGTCTCTCTTCAACCATCCCAACTTTCTTAATTTTATCTGGTATCCGTCTTCCTTGTCCTTCAGCCCTCAGAATCGCTTCACCTAAGGAGGAGAGAGGAAAGAGAAACAAGATCTCCACTGTGCTGGATACAACTATAATACATCCTCTAACAATCCCCTTGTGACGACCAACGTTCGCTCACCTTGATTAATTACTCATTGAAGCTTGTAGTGCATTGAGTTTTTACCTTATGGTTTTTTTGTGGGGCGTGGCGCTAGCAGCATGAAGATATTCGGCTGACAACAGCTCCCGAGCCCAAATCCAAATCCTTTTGCTGATCATCGCATTCACTCGTCATCATATGTTTTATACGTTGAACCAGCAAAATACAGAGGTTCATTGGAGACCTTGTGTCAGATTGGGGACATGTCTCGGAATCATGCATTGCATCAGAGTTCCTCATCTGTACGTAGCTGATCCACACTAGGGAGGTTCTTTTCATTTTTCCTCGATGTTGCTCGGCCTGGGTTAACCCACATTCCTGAAGCGGATCACGCAAGGTTCAAGCTATATGTACGTAGTTTTGATATTTAAAAACATATAGTTATTTTCATGTCAACTCTTGTGTTTCCAGTCCAGTTATAAATAAACTACTGATAAAGAAGTAGAGAAATCATGATTTTTTTTAAAAAAAAACAAACAAACAGGAAACAGTATACTCTTTTTAAGTGCTTTAACCATTAGAGAAACCCTCCCGCCGAGCTCAAGTCATGATTTGCCAATTCAATCATTTCACAGAGTCATTTCTAAGGACTTGATTGCGTTATTAGAAAAGCCATTTTGTTTATCGGATATGAAAAATCATTTGTGGAATTGACCAGACATAATAATTTTTCCTGCGTAGTTCCAAGCTTTTTTTAACATTTTTACCAGCAACCAGAAAGGGACAGTCCATCAAGAAGCCATCGCTAAATCAACTCAGTGTGCTGGTACTGCATTTTTTTAATTTTTTTTTAAAAAACTTTAAATTAAAATTTTTTTATATTTTTTTTTTTTTTAAATGGTCTAATATCAGTAAAAAAATATTTTAAAACTTTAAAGAAACATCCCAGAACTCGGAACCAAGGACTTGGAACCCGAAAACTGATTTTTCTTCTGTCTTGTTCCTATTTGAGCCAAAAACAAGTAAAAAGAAAAAAGAACAGAAAGTAAGATCACAGCCACCCATTTTTAATTCCAACAAAAGATCATGACCGTTGAGCTTGTCTCGATATCTTCCAAACCCCACACAGAGCCTTCACTCATTATCTCGCGACGTCAGATTCAGTTTAAGAAATCCTGGCCAGAAGAACCTGTTTTGTCATGGTTACTTAAATACCCCTGTACATGCCTATCTGTCCTCGTAACAAAAAGATTCAGGAAAGGGTACTATTGGAAACTAAAATAAATTACAGAAACAATCTAGCTAGATTACCTTTCTCTATCTCACTGGTCGCTGTAAAAGGAAATTGTTAACGAAGGAGCACTCAGAATGAGAATCTCACGCGCTTCCATTGAGCGTATAAACATGCACTGCCTACTACCAATATCAGTAGAAAAAAATTAATTTAACTGTCAATCTAATTTTTGCTGGTGTTGTTGTCTTAATGGTTATATTCTTTTATAATTTTCATACATAAGAAATTTAAACCAAAATATATTAAAACTAGAAAGTAAATTTAAATCATTACCGTGTGTTCTTCGTTAAAATTTTAGCCGTGTTGTTTACATTAAATTATTCTATTTATAAGAATTTTTTTTCATTGTCACGTATATTTAAATCTATAATAATAATGTGTTGCGTTTATCACCCAAATAAATAAGTTAAAAAATAAAAGATAAAATACATACTGCAGCAAAATATATTAAAAATAAGAAATAAATGTAACATATCAGGAATTTATTTAGTTATATAATTATATCAACAACAACACAGAGTTATTGAATATTTTTTAACATTCATGTTGTTATTTTGAATGATTTTTGCATTTATTACGTGGTTTTTCTTTTAGCTAATGAATATATCTTTAAGGAATTGATTAGATATCTAGCTGGTATTTTACTGGGAGTCGAAAAATATAAAAAAATAATAATATTAATATGTTTATTTCACTTGTTTAATTGTAAATTTAGTAAATTTTTTTCTAACATAATGAATTAATTTATAGATGTTTAATATATTTTTTGACTAATACAACTATAAATAACAAGAATGATATTTATATATAATAAAAAGTGTAAAGAAAATTTTTTTTAAAAGAATAACGGTAAGAACAAAAAAATAATAATATAAATAGGTCAAATTAATGTACAATGCTTATTTATTACAAGAAACTAGAAAATTTTTTCTAGAAATAAATAAAATCAATTTATCTTCTTACACTTAAACAGGTGCTAAAAATAATTATTTTATAATCTTTGAGATATTTACAAGATTATAGTCTTTGTTTTATTCTATTTTTTTTATTAAAAAATATAACTTCATTGATACGTAAAAAGGAGTGAAACAACATCACAATTTTCATGCTATACGAAACAATAATGAAAATTAGCCTAATTGAAAGAAATAAAGACTTGACAATTATAAATAGCCTTCCAAATAGCAAATATTTCTTCACTTTATATATTTTAAAACATTTAAATTCCCTTTATTGAGAACTATAACATGTTACCACAAATCAATGAAGAAATAAGCTTCGTTATTGTATTTTATTGTTAGAAGAAACAAAGATTTAATTCATTTAATAGAGTATAAATTCAACTATGTCAAAAATAAATTCTTAAATTTAGAAAATAGAATAGATTGTATCACGTGGCAACCAAACCGGTCCTAGTTTTTTTTCCATGCAGTCAAATATTCATTTTTTTTTTTTTTTTGGGGAAAACTAACATTCTTCTTTTACACCCGCCATGGAAGTGAGAGTGGGATAGCGATCAACAAAAGAAAACCCTCCAAGAGAGATAACTCCGTCTACAGACAAAAGCCACATAAAAAAAATACAATTATAAAATTGAAACAAAAAAGAAACTATAGAGAGAGAAAAAAAGTGGGGAGAGAGAAAGAGAGACAGCAAGACGAGAGAGAGAGGATTGAAGAGAACTTCACCACTTTTACATTCTGCACGCATCTACAGCAGGCACATAGGAGGAGGACAGGGTACTGCAAAGCCACAATAAGAAGGCAAGAGTAGAAGAAGAAGAGAAGACGCTGAGAGAGAGAAAACACACACACAAAAAACTGAACGAAGTTAACTAGCTTGGAAGAACCATGGAGATAAAAGATGGTACAAAAAATGAGGTAGCTAGCTAGATTAGTACCCAAGAGAGAAGAAGAAGAGCTCTTTTATAAGCTTTCTGTGTGTTCTAAAATGGGATTTTTTTCCTTTTTGCCAGACCTCTCTCTTTGTGCATTTAACAACTTGTCTCCCTCCGAAAAAAAAATTGATTTTGATTTTGGAAGGGTTTTTTTTTTTTTTTTGTCTCTTGTTGGAAGTGCCAACTTCTTGTTTGTTATATATTCAAACTAACCCCGTAAATATTTTGTCTTTCAGTTACTTGCTTCTGCAAAGCATTAAACCTTGACGGGGGTAGTGGTGGAGGTGGTTTCTTGATTTTCTTTAAAATCAACTGGAGATATTCGGGTTTCTTGAATTCTTAGTTTCTTGATTTTGTTAAATGAAGGCCATGCCCCTACCCTTCGAGAACTTTCAAGGGAAGGGGGTGTTAGATTTCTCTTCGTCTACTACTTCCTCTCCAGATTCACTGCATCAACACCACCAGAAGTGGCAGAACAACAACAGCAAAGAAAGTTGTGGTTTTTTTTTGGGCAGTACTGAGCCCACATCTGTGCTTGATACAATAAGCAGACAAAGCCCACCAACATCGTCCTCAACACTGTCTTCTTCTCAAGGCGGAGGTGGTGGCTGCGGAGGAGCCTCCACCGACACCACCAACGGTGTGGCAGCAGCTGGTGGAAGCAACCCTTGTGTAGATGAAAAATGTGGACAGCAACTTGGAATGGAGGATTGGGAGAGTGTGTTGCCAGGTTCTCCTAGTCAAGAGCAGTCAATTTTAAGGCTAATCATGGGTGATATTGAGGACCCATCCGTGGGACTTCACAAACTGTTACAAAGTGGAAGTAGGTCTGAAGATATGGAGCATGCGTCGGGTTTTGGTGTTGTAGATCAAGTTTTTGGCTTTGATGTATCCAGTATGAGTTCTGCAAGTGCCAACTTGGTTGCCAACAACAGCATTGATCCTTCTTCAATCCATGGTATTTAGCCTGATTTCCCTCTTGTTAACCACAATGTTACTGGAATTTCTAATATGTGCACTGAACCAAATCCTGTTTGTTTAATTCAGGGATCAATCTTTTACCAGGGTTGTTTCAGCAACAACAGCAGCAGGCAGCATTTGATCAAGATGAGAAGCCGCAGATTTTGAATCCAGTGATGATAAGCAACCAAAATCAACATCAGTTTGTGCAAAATCCAGCTACGCCTTTTCCATTCTCATATTCGCAATTACAAGAGCATCATGATAACCAGCATTTCTTATCACCACCGCCGTCGAAAAGGCTTAATTCTGGGTCTGTTGGAGTCAATTATGTGCCAAAAGTCTTTGATTCGAGGCCTCCAGAGTTGTTTCTTCCACGACAACATCAACAGCAGCAGCAGAATCATCAGTTTCGAATGTTGCAGCAGCTGCAGCAGAGGCAGGGAATGATCACGAATCAGAAAATTGCAAGCGATGAATTGGCAAACCAGCAGCAGCTTCAACAGGCAATAATAAACCCGATATGTCAAGCAGCAGAGCTGATCGAAACTGGGAATCCGGTACTTGCGCAAGGGATATTGGCGCGGCTCAATCACCAGCTCTCTCTTCCAATCGGTAAGCCTTACCAAAGGACAGCTTTTTACTTCAAGGATGCCTTGCAGTTACTTCTCCATACGAGCAACAACAACTCAATTGATACTGCTTGTACCTGATTTTCAAGATCGGTGCTTATAAATCTTTCTCTGAGATCTCACCAATCCTTCAGTTTGCGAATTTACTTGCAACCAAGTTCTTCTCGAGGCTTCTGAGGGTTTTGAGAGAATTCATATTGTTGATTTTGATATTGGATATGGTGGACAATGGGCTTCTCTATGCAAGAACTGGCTTTGAGGACTGGAGGTGCCCCTTCTCTTAAAATCACAGCTTTTGCTTCTCCTTCCTCACATGATGAGCTCGAGCTTGGTTTCACTCGAGAAAATTTAAGAATCTTTGCAAGTGAGATCAACATGCCATTCGAGCTTGAAATTTTAAGCCTTGAATCCTTGGGTTCTGGTTCTTGGCCAATGCCTCTTCGCATGCCGGAAAAGGAAGTAACTGCTGTGAATCTTCCAATTGGCTCCTTTTCAAATGACACATCAACTCTTCCTTTGGCGCTTCGCTTTGTAAAGCATCTCTCACCCAAAGTCGTGGTCTCTTTGGACAGAGGCTGTGACCGAAGCGACCTCCCATTTGCGCACCATGTAAATCATGCCATTCAATCTTATTCAACCCTGCTGGAATCACTGGATGCCGTGAATGTGAACCTAGATGCATTGCAAAAGATTGAGAGTTTTTTGGTGCAGCCAGGTATTGAGAAAATTGTATTGGGTCGTCATCGTTGCCCTGATAGGACTTCTCCTTGGAGGAGTCTCTTTTTACAGTCTGGTTTCACTCCATTGCCTTTCAGTAACTTTACCGAGTCACAAGCCGAGTATTTGGTGCAACGTACTCCAGTTAGGGGTTTCCATGTCGAAAAGAGGCAATCTTCGCTTGTTCTTTGCTGGCAACGGAAGGACCTCATAGCAGCTTCTGCTTGGAGGTGTTAAGAAACGAGAACTGACATTTTGGATAAGGTGCGCCATGCTCCTAACACCGGGTTTAATTTCTGATCTTTTTGACTTGTGTATTGGCTCAGGTTCTCTTTCGCTAATTGTCTATGTGCTCTAGGCTTATTATTTCCAATCAAGAAACTGAACATTCTTGTAACCGGATGGGTGTACAGTTCTTATTTTCTGTCACTTTAGTTATTGCTGTGGTAATTGTTTGTTGTACACCTCACAACAAGGCAAAACAAGATGTGGAACACATGATTAACCCTTTTCAAATCAAGCCTCTGGGCTAATTTGCTGGCGTAAGTTTTTTTCCTCGTTAGTTTTAACAATTTGTCCCAAGTTTCCTGATACAAGCAGTTCTACTTGCAGCTACTCTTGTTTCTGATGTTCATAATTATTATATTCTTACATGCCTTGTTTTGAGGAAGCATTGAGAGTTGAGACACCGATTCTTGATCTCTATAGCTTATACACTTCATTTACGATGTAGTACCATGCCACATAATAATCAGCTCTGCTCTCAAACTACCACCAGAATCTTTGGTTAATGCTATAGAATCTTCCATGTTCTTTAGTTAATGTTATCAGAATCTGAATGTTTTTGTTTCTTCATATGGTATGCATCAAATCTCCACTTTGATTAGAGATTTTACCGGACCGGACATCTTTTCATGTTGTGGTTAACGGTAACCTTAGCCTTCTTATAATTTAATGCAAGGCGGATGTGCATGTAAATTAGTTTCCATGTGTATTTATACAGCTTACCAATATGATATTTAGTTGATAAAATTACAGTGTACCAGGTTCATAGATTTGTGTCATTGAAAGCCACAGAGGTTGGATGGTGGCCTAAATTCTCTCTAATGGATGCTTAACACAACTTTATCAATGAGTATTATATTATTCACCAAATGTCTGTTGTGACGGTGCAATCCATACTTAATTTAGTATTAAGGGCTATGAATTTTATTTTTTATCATGATATTTATGTAATCATCCTAACACTTATTATTATACACTGAATTTGCCCTTGGTTTTTTATTCCCACCCCTCATGAAGTCACATGGGTCTTGTACCATTGGACCATTGCTTGATTATTTTAAGTCCGTTTCTTTTTCGTCGTCTCATTAACACGCAAGTTATTAACCACACTTTTAGTTGAACACCAATCACATTGCATGTTGCATTTGAAAAGGAGTGAGGGAGATGGTTGGACCCATTATTAATTTGGTATGTTACATTGAATTTTGTAGTTGAGAATGATATTAGTGTGTATTGTATTTTTTTATACATCATAACAAAAAGTGACATCATTGATGTACTTTTATCATCATGTTAAATTAGTTACAATCTCATCATATACATAATCTATTCAAGGTCTCTAGTTTTCTTGCCTTTGCGAACTTGGAACGATGTTGGTTAAAAAATCACTAGAAATAAAATTAGGATTGTGGTTCTATTCTATAAATGTTACATGTTTTTGTAACTTCCTCCTAATATAATTGTATTGTGTAATTGATGCCACTACAATCTGAATTTGCGATTTGTAAGGATACGCGAGCATGATTGAATTTTTCTTCTTCCTGACTTGTTGATTGTCCTTGACGTTGAAAATCTTGGAAGTGATATCCCTCACCTTTATATGGACTTAGATATTCATACTCATTTGGGTATTCAATATCAACCAAATAATATTTTCCTTCGATAACAAGTAAGAATATTGTAAGTAATTTTGAATAAACTTAATTTTAGTTAAAATAACACTTAATTAGTGTCATTTATTTACCTTCAGGTGGTTTCGAAAATCTTATATGTCAATAGGCTTCACAAAAATAGAGTATCATGAACTATTTTCCTATCCTATTACCCAAACAAACCTGAATTGCATGTTAAAGTGCAACCATTACATTCTATGCTGGTACATCTTTTATATTGGCAAATTTTACATGATTTTCTTGAGATACACAAGCACGCATGTGTGTGCCATCAATTGCACCAACAAAACTTTACTTGACAAAACAATAAACAACATATTATAAATAAGACATAAAATTTTCAAAATAATTTTTATTTGTCATTAATGACTCAAAACATCATTTTATTGACCTTAAAATGAGGTATATATCTTGGATTTATCAATATTTCTCGTGGAGTGTTTATAAACTCAGGGTCTTCTAGTTCAATAATATCCACTGCAAGTGAACAAATCGTCTTCAACACTTCATTTAAAGATCCACTAACATTTTCGGTGAAATATTAAAATCTTTTATGAACTTGCTTATTTGAAGCACCTAAATGGACACCTTTTCAATAACATTCATCTTTTTTATGCTTTTAACCCATATTGCATTTCTAAATCATAATATAGGTTTTGTAATGTTAATGCATCCATCCTAAACATGTCAAGACACCGTTTCTAGTATCCTTCTAATACTTCAGTCAACCATCTCATTCATGTGTTATAAGAAACTATACAAGTTTTCTTATGCATATAACTAACATAATACACGTGTAAAGCTCTAACTATGCTTACAAATAGTTTTTTACGATTACACTCTCATTACCAAGATGAATCAACATCAGCATCATTAGTCATCATTATCATCATTTCCATTAACACCATCTACATCATCACCAACACTGTCATCTCCACCATTACTACTAGCATCATCATAATTAATATGATCAACAACACGATTCAATATGACATCATAATTCTCGTCATAATTTCCACCTAACATAGCATTAACTCATTCATTTATCGTATCTACATGTAGAAATTCAATAAAAAATATATATAATCTATTATAATGTTGCTAATAAAAAAACCTTACAGGTGACCACAACAAAGATTGTATATAATAATAACTTGTTTAAACAATTATTATAAGAAGAAAAGAGTAACAATATTTTTTATATAGGAGATCCAAGTCTAAATTTTTCCTGTAATAGTTTATGGAAACATTCTTAAAAGTGATTGTTATATTGGAGTTACAACATGTGTTGTATAGGAATTTGCAAATAATAATATTACAAAAAAAGTGATATGTGCAAGTTTTGAGAAATTATTATAACCAAACAAATGACATATGAATAAAAGCCTGTCAGCACTTGGTGTAAAAATATTTTTCATAAATGATAAAGATACGCATACCATATGCGAGCTCCATTATGGAACTACCTTGATAATAATGCATATATATATATTATATATATATATATATATATATATATATATATATATATATATATATATATAGTTTTTTGTCATCTTTTCATGCACTTAGTATACTGTTTTATTGCTACTCTTCTCGTATGTGTACAAGTCATCCCCTTAGAATTTAGTTATGTACAATCACCTTATTTTGATGCTTTGATGGGGTTATAAGGAATGCATTATCATTTTTTTTAATTCTTTCATTATTGTTGTCATGACCCAAATATAAAGGTTTTAGCCAATGAGCTATAATTCAATTAATGTTCCTTTTAATTTGTTTGTGTGCTGAACTAGCAAAAGAAAGTTAATGGTTCATGTAGCTACAACAATGGTTCTAGTAAGCTAGTATGTAGATTTTCCTATTTTCAAGAAAGTTAATTAGTATCAAACACAAACATAATCATCAAACCTTTTTTTATTTGCAACAACATTGGTCTTTATACTTTAACACCTCTAACTCAAGAGTTGGTGTCTAATTAGTCCAAACAAGTACTCTATTTGGCACCACCACAACACACCCATAACATTCATCTGTTAGGGTAAATGTATATATAAAAAAAGATCAGTAAAAATTTAGATAAACCACGAAATAAATGTTTTAAGCATAACAATCATTAGAAGCATAAATAAAACAATATGAACCTCTCGGTCTAAGGTTTCTGACTATGTATTACATTCTTTGAAGCCAAAGAAACTTCCTATCAATATCTTCAATTGATGTCCACATCTCTTTTACTCCTCAAAGACAAGTACTTAGTAGCAAAACAATAAGTCATCACAAAAAATAATTCTAGCCATGGAATGTAACTCCTCCATCATCTCACAAATGCTACACCCTTTCTTATCTTTACTACTAGAGGTGGAATCGCTCCTGGTCAAAATATTATCAACTAGTTGATCCTAACATGAAAGTAATTGAGCTCCAAATCTAGAAGGGTTTTTTTCTTTTCTTTCTACCTTGTCCCATCACATTGTTCTCTTGTTTTTCTCTTTCCACTACTGTGTATGGTACTATTGTTTAACATATTAACTCCAACAATCAAGTTACAAACATCCTTTGTATAATTAGTAATGTCATCCTCCTTTGTATCACCACTTTTTTCCTTCAAATTTTCATCATCATCAGCATTGCCATCTTGAGTGTTATGAACTCCAGCAACATCATCGAATAACACTTTTAAAGATGGAGTCCAGACGTACTATCAAGTGGCCACTGAATCGCTGAATATTCTTTCAAATTTAATACAAAGTAATGGTTTGATGCCAGCACGCCTAAAATTTTTGGACCCTCTCATTCCCTACATAAAAGAAATAGTAAATACCAAATAAAGATATCATATGGAACATGCTCAATCTTTAAAGAACCTAGACAAGACAATTAGGATTTCAAACAAACAATTTCTCAATAACTAACCTGAACCTTTTGTTTTTCCACCATTCATCACTAGGATAAATAGTCCCCAGTTCACTATTCCACCCTACACCAGTTTCAGAAATCATTTTTTTCCCTAAATCCTCAATTTTTTTTTCACACCATCCCATTTGTTTTTAAGTTAGGTCTTAGTGAAGGCATGCACGGTTTTATCTTTGAAGGCAACCATAACAAATTTTCAACAACTTTATCAAAATGAGTGTTTAGTCTCCTTTATCAATAGCTGCGATACAAATATCACAAAATATATGCAGCATGTCTTTAGTCTAAGGTGCTTTATCGAGCTTTTAGGACCTTCCATTGTTTGTTCCTATCATTAGTCATCAACCACAAAGAGGCACATGAGCATTTAAGAGTGGCAATAAATATTAAAGATGTGCATAATACACATCAAAAGATTGATACTAGTTAATATAACCAAATGAAAATCATGTTTATTATTGGTACCATCTATATCCCTAATTGGTTTTTGAACAACCTTATGATTTACATTTGGTTATTATGCAACCGATATGTAACCATGATCATGATATAATATGATTTTGGTACAACTATCCATAAAAATTAAAGATGATCAAGATGACCAAAACAAACACATGTTATTATCTATATCCAATTTAAATAATGTCCTTATTATATAAAACCATAGAATGAGGCAATCAAGGTTGGTTTTGATAGCCAAAAGAAAGAAGAAACTAGAAACCTAGCATTTGGGAACGTAAGTGATCCAATATAAACAAGGGATCCATCGGTTTTGAAGGTCATCAACAAGGTCTTCACAATTATAAGAGATATTAAACGGTAAGTAAGATCCATAGAAAAATTTCAGAACATTTTTTCTTCTTTATTGTCAAAATAGTTAGAAAAACCCACCCATTCCTAAATACAAGTTTATCACCTAAATTATGCAATATGAATAAAGTGTATAAACTGAATTGTAGTTCTAATAGAAATACACATAAGCACACATGAAAGAAATCTCAATTTATAATTAATTTCTTAGAGTTCTGCAACATACAAAGAAGAAATGACAACCATTTATAACCATATTAGCAAGCATACAAAAAAAGATCCACATTAACAAGTAAGAAAAGTAAAAAAAAAAAAAAAAGAACTATAGATTAAAGGCATTCCAGCTTTGATGTAGAGGTTGTGCCCACAAAATCAAAATTGGTTGGTATCAGTCTTTAACACTTGATTACAAATGCAGAACAAGTGCTGGAAAAAATATAAAGCAAAACTGAAACCTAGAAATCTCTTAAACTACTACTCTAAAATTAGTTGGTATCAGTCTTTAACACTTAATTACAAATGCAAATATATCTTTCTTGTTAAAAACCTAGAAAAAAGAAACCTTAGTTCTAAAAAATATCTAAATCAAAATAGGATTACCAGAAATATAGCGAACTATAGAGTGGGTTTAGAACAATGATGGCTCAACCAGATTCTCCCACCTTTTGTTATGAAATTTTAATGAGTTTGTAGATCTTCAAACAAGAAAGACAGATTTGAAAGGAGGGGACCATGAAGCAAGGTTGGAGGAGATGATGTAGCAAAAAACACCTCAGGACAGATAAGTTGTAGTGTTTCGATCTTCTTTTAGGATGGGGAGACTAATTTGATCCAACTTTGTCAACGGTAATAAACAACCACTAATTTCATTGTTTGATTAAGTGCACGGTTCACCATATTTTCACATGAAAAGCAACTCAAAGATGCTTCTCATTAACGTAGACCAGACCTCACTTTAATCATGAGGTCCACTTGTTAGATAATAATATAAATCATATCTTGTGACCTCACCTAACAACTGAAGTTTTTGGGTTGAATTGGTTTTTTGACATGGTATTAGAGCTTTAATAACTAATCAATTATGAGTTCGAATCTCACCATCCCTATTTATTTGATAAAAATCAAGCACAAGGTAGTGTGAGCCTATGTGAGTTTCAAACTTAAAATACTTTCACTTGGGGGGTGCGTTAGAGAATAATATAAATCATTTATTGAGACCTCACCTAACAACTTAAACTTTTGGGTTGAATTAGTTCTTTGACACCATTCATTGAACCTGTGATTTAAGTTGTAACCAAACAATGATAAATTATAGGTGGAAGAAACACATAAGTCATCACTCTTCCAAACACCATTTTAATTGTGCACTTTGGTCCAATGTTTGAGGAAAGAGGCGTTCCAATTGGGAAAGCATTACTACCATTTCACCATAACAAGAGGGCACCCTACTATTAAAAAAGTTATGAGGTAGCCAGAAAAATCGACATAATTGCAATTTGCAAATATATAAGAGCACGCAACACAATTATGCTAGAGAACATCCATACAAGTTCTGTTGTCTTTATTTAATTATGAAAATGATCGAGACTGTTGTTTATCCACGTTATTAGCTGTTATGTGTGGCATGATAACTACACAATTGCTCCGGACAAAAAGCAATTCCTTTTCATTTCTTTAAAAAAACCAGAAACAATACTATAATTTGTGGAGCAATACAATATTAAATGTCGTTTTTTTTTAATCAAATGCTATAATGTATACGTATTTCCTTTCCTCCAACCTTTCAGTTGATGGGAAACTATAATTTTTGTTATGTTATAAATTGAAATGAGTAAATGGAGAATTCAAAAGGACAGTTGAATTCCAAAAATATTAGTATACTTGCCTTCCAGAGTAAACTGAGCCAAACGAATGGCTTTAGATAAATTTATTCCTTGCGTAGCAATGGCTGCCAAGTTACCTTCCATGCATCTAGCAAATTAGGGCCCGCTTTGAGCTAACATCGCCGCCCTATAAACAAAAAGGGTTTTTCCTGTTCCAATCATCAATTAAGTATAGCCATCAGCCAACAATTTTAGAGTTTCCAAGATGGCTGTCTCCATTCTCCAACACTAACAATGCTTCCATTGCCAAGAACTTCAGAGTCTTCCTTCTTCTTTTTTGGCTAAAAAAAAGTACCTGAAATAGCTGGAATTGTCGAGGGGGTGTCTCCAACGGGCTCGGCTAACATGTGATATGCAAACAGCACAAGCCTCTCCTAACAACCATCATTCTTACATGGCAAGCTCGTAGCAAAATTTGTTTTTAAAAAATAATACTTGTCTACGCATTTTCTGAATAAAATTAATCATTGATGGGGTGAAAGGAAAAGAAATCCACCACCACACCACCACCAGATCTCGTATAATTAAAAGAAAATGACCATAGTCCTTCGAGAGTACCAAACATGGATCCAACGATTGTGACTCGTTGTCTCATGCATTGCCATTGCTAGGGGACAATGACATTGAAAAATGACAAGTGGGAAAGACACCTCCTTCCCTCCTTCGGTGAGCAAATCGGGACCCGGAAAAAGAAGAACGAATGGTCCCAATCCTACGGGTGCCACGTGTACGGTGAAGAGTACATATGCTTTGATCATTAAAATCCAAAATCTACGGAGAAAAAAAAAGAAGGAACAGATTGTGGCTTCCCCATGTGCCTGTCCACCATTGTAGGTTGAAGATGGATACGTGTTCATTTTACAGTCCGACTACAGCTTTACCCCTCCATGGTGAAAGGTCACGATCAAGTGATCCTGACCAAATGATCTCTGCTGCTCTGGGATGGTTTTTGAAGGATTTTTTTCAAAAAAAAAGAAAGGGAGTTATGATAAATGCTATAAATAAATTTTGGACCAGAACCTCTCTGCTCCCATCTGTTAAAACTATGATTTTCAATCCCATTTCGGATACCATTCTAATATCTGTTTTTCTTATTGATATACGATATCTCGTTGCCAGAGCATCTCGATGTTTTGTTTCGAGCTAGTTCTTATATATAACGTATAAAAAAATAATTTAAAATAATATTCCAAGATATATAATTTTCAACTCAGATCTAAAAATAAACTAGTTTTGAATAACGAAACACAAACAACATAATAATCATCTAAAAATAAAATTTAAAGTTTACAACATTCCTAAATGTTTAATAAAAATTAACATATGATCATTATTAGAGAATAATATAAATCATATTCTGAGATTTTACCTAACAGTTTAAATTTTTGAGTTGAAATGGTTCTTTGATATAATATCCAAACGGTCATGAGTTTGAATCTAACAATCTCTATTTATTTGATAAAAATTAAGCATAAGGTAATATGAGCTTGTGCAAGTTTTAAGTTCAAAGGGCTTTTACTTGAGGAGTAATGTTAAAGAATAATATAAATCATATTTTAAAACCTCCCCACCGCCTAAGCTTTTGGGATAAAACTTAAAATTTATTTTCTAACTAAAAATAAAATTAGAAATACTTCAATTTCACACAGAACCTGTTTAAGATGACTATAAATAATCCGCCTATTGCTTCGAACTAAATGGCGACGGCAAGAAAGAAATTAGTTAAGAACATATATATTGAATATTTTTTTTTTAGAAATATACATAATGCATAATTAGGATGAAAGAAAAGAGGAGTTATTAAAAATTAGTAAATTATATAATTTATTCCCTATGTTTTTTTTTATGATTTCTTAAGTCAGTCATTCTATTTTTTTTATAAAAAATCACAAGTTCATTCCTTGATTAAAGTTGGTTATAATTTTCAAAATTGACACATTTGATTAAAATAACTGGATTAGTTAATAGTCTACGTGGAGAAATAATGAGTGCTTACTATTTAATATATACCTGGCCCCATGCTTGGTCAAAATATCATTTTAGTTTAAGAATTACTTTAATCCCAGCGAATAAATTAACAGTGTACTGAATAGTTAAAAAAGTTTTTATTTTTTTTATATTTTATGAGTTTGATAATCTAGAAGTAAAGATCAAGATTTAAAACAATTTATTCTTCTAAATATATCATACCGATTTGAAATATATTTTTGTTCAAAAAAGATTTCTTAGTATGAATTGACATATACAAGATGGTTCAAGAAATAAAAAAAAAATTAAGAATTATAACTTTATTTTTTTCCAAAATATATAATTATAATTAAAGCAATGAAGTTCATTCTAAGAGTATTTTTTCGTTATTCTAAAATCTTATTCTCGATATTTATTACATCAGGTTTCAATTTATGTTAGAATGGAAGTACAACTTGCAGAGTATCTAATAATTTATTCTTCTAATTCTAATAAAATCCCGATTAGTTTGTAGTTATCACAGCCTAATTTGTTGTTTTATGTTAAGAATCTAGCCACCCGAATGCAACCTCCGTTTAGATAGCGGCTGGTTTGCAATTGAACACAGATTTGTTTTGTCCTTTTATTTTTCACTTGTCAATGTCAGGTGATAACAGCAGACACAGGCCAGCCATGTTTAAGCGTACAAGGTGACCCTTTTCCCTTTAGAATTGGAAGGTTTGTGCTTCAGACAAGGATAATGGCCCTGACAATTTAATTTTCATAATTTCTCTTGTCCTCTTCATGCCCCATACGAACAAGAATGAGTTGGTTTCCTCTATGTTTATGTGGTGTGCTATTTCCTACTAAATTCAAGTTTGTGGGTTTTTTTTTTTTGCTTTCTTCATGTCTTTGATCTTGTTTAAGTTAAACCAGGCGGTGTTTTCTAGCAACGTTCTCTTTTAGAGAGTCCAATTTCTATACTTGGAAAAACTTTTAAGGAGCGGGTTGCGTGTGATGATTTTTCTTTTGACATTTCTTCTTTCATCAACTCTGCTCGGTCCCAGTCCCAGTTTATTTCTACTGGCTATTCCCAAAAGTCCAAGCAAATGCTGAAGAAGATGGCTATCATTTTTCTCGTTTAAATTATTTTAATTTTCTAATGTGACTAGTTAATTAGTTGACTTAGAAACAGGTGGGGATAAATACATAGTTATTTGATGGATGGCATACTCAAGTGTATACTCTATGACTCATGATCAATATTCGATGACAGACATATATTACTTAATTAATTTCAATACCTATGTGTATACTCTTCCGATCACATACGAACGAGATTAATTTGTATTGATGATTTCCTACAAACATAAATTCGAGGGATGATCGTAAGGATATATATGTGTGGTATCTCATAATTATCCAAGTTCTATCAGAAATTAAAACCAAGACAAATTATGTTAATTAATTTGGGGAATAATTGTTTATGGCCGTAGCTAGCAACAAAGGGATCGAATCATAATCCTGATAACTATATATCAGCAGGCGTTTAAAAGGCGTTGTAGATTTTAGAGTTCGACTTCTTCCCAAAAAAGAAAAAGATTTTAGAGTCACTATCAGATTAAATAATGCCTTTAAATAGAGTGCTCGAAACAGCAGGAACCATCTCCCTCCGCACAATTCTTGCGCATCCCACACGAATTTTGATCCTAATTAGAAGAGTTTGATCATACGCAAAGCAAAGACAAGAACTTGTCCATCTTGTCCAATTAAACATTGATTAATTAAGTTTCCAACAAAAAAATTAAATAAAAAACAGTGATTAAGTTCAAGAAAAAAATCATAATAAGTGGTTTTGTGAAGAGTCATGGTGGGAGAAAAATAAAATATCATATCATGCTCGAGAGAGTTCGATCAAAAGCTTAGAAATATCGAATCTATTTGTTATGTTTGGGTTAATTACTTTTGAAAGATTTTACAAGTTTTCTATACTACTACATATGTGGTGGTAATACATTCTCAATATTTCATTTTATGCTACAAAGATCTTTTAATAAATTAATAAAAAAATATTAATATAAGTTGAGCTACAACAGGAAAGCAGATGTCTTATAATCTTTGCTTGTATTTATGTTTTATTTGATGTGATATTATTTTCCATCAAGAAATGCTTGCTCTCTTCGTCAATTAGAAAGGTGGCAACGGCTCGTCCTCAAGTAGTAAGTGCAGCATGAGCTTTATGCATTGTTTTTTCGAGGCGTACGTGGCCCATTCAAGAGCAGAAGGGGAAAGAACATGGGAAACGTCTATAAAAAAGGCTTTGCCCCTGTCATTCTCTCACAAAACCAAATTCAAAGTCCCCTTACATGGACCTCTTAAGCAGTGTTGTGTCTCGGGTCACTTCAGGAGCTGAAAGCAGATTCGGAGGCCAAGGGAGAGAGCACCATGAGAGCATCTATTAGATATGGAAGCCTAAAAAAGCAGCAGGCTTTTTCGAAGTTCTAAATAAAAAGGAGAGAAAAAAAAACACCCTTCCTATAATGAAAAACAACTTTTCATTAAGGCATTGAGGTAAGCACTTTCGTCTTCAAGAAGCATCCTCGGAGGTGAGAGAATGATCAGCTAATAAATTTGAAGAACAAAAATATGCCAAAGACACGAACACAAACAACTTTTGTTCTCCTAAAAAATTGTTTGGTGGGTCATTAACCAAACCCTCATTGGACATCCATTTTTGATTCATCTAAAAGCACAATCAGGCATAACCCTTTATGCCCAACATAAATCACAAAAAAAAAAAGGATCCCATATATGAAATTATTATAATTAAGTACAAAAACACGGTTTCAGTTGAATCACAAATCATATTTATTTTTTCCTCTAGAATCAAAGTTACGATTATGATCTTTACTTTCTTAACCTCTTTTTTTCACAGAGGTTCCTTGAGCTAGAGCTGCACTACCTGAATCTTATCCTTCTCCCTATCTAATTGATCGAGAACTTATTATCATTATTTTCTTGGGGTGCTGATGAGTATCTGTTAATGGTACCACTAGATTGTTCCGTTTTGCATCCCAAACGTTTATCGACTGATGAACTGTATATACACAGAATGCATAATATTAATATTCTGGCTTAAATAATTTCACAAAGGAATTCATTGTCATATATTCCTTATCGGGCATAATAATAATTGCAGCCTTTATTCATATATCTAGCTAGTAATACTATTTGTTACAACCATCAGTATATTTCCGAGACAATTTTCAAACAATCATTTGCGTTTAAATAAGGATGTATATTCACGAGAAATGTTTAATCACATCCTTTCCCTCTAGTCGAATTCAAAATCCATTTGGCCTATACTAGTTTTATCTCTTGCCAGCTAGTGCAGTTATGTTGGGATTGAGCTCCCCAAAATGAATAGCATGATAAATCATGTTATAGCTGAAAATCTCATCAAGCACGCGGCAATTTATTAAAATCGTTGGATAAATCCAAGACCTCTATAGAATTTCTCCATTTTTTTTACGAGTCTTGAGGTGCGTATGGGTGTGCGTGTGCAAGAAAAGTTCATGCAATTTTTTCCTTGTCTTTGATCTCTTTCTATACTTTTATAGATGCTTGCCAACCATATCTTCCCAAACTCTCCTTTAAGTTTCCTTCGCTGTTTTTATTTTCACTCTTTCTATCCTTTTCTTTGTGCAGCTTAGAAACAACGCATTCTTTGAATCCCACACATTTTCTTGTTATATTTTCCTTTTCTTTTTCTATCCAAAACCCTAAAGTAAGCACTCATACTTGGTAGGCCCTCCAATAACAGAAACCCAAATGATCTTATTGGTCTCCCACCTCTCTTCATGCTCAAGACTCTCTGTCTCATATATTTGGTGGAGATTTGGCTCCACGGGGACTTTTGCATGGATTTGTTGGCTAGTTTCAAAACCAAGGGTTTTAGTTTTTCTTTCTACCCCTATCTTCTTCTCTTGTGGCCGTCCTTTTGATTTATGGTTGTCTCATCAAGGTCAACTCAACATCACGTCTCATGTCTTTTTCATAATTTCTTTCTTTTTTCTCCTCCTCCTTGCCGTTTGTCATTCTTAATTTCTCCTAAAAAATAAAACATGGTCAAGTATGGTTCGTTCTAATTGTTTCTTCCTTGTTTTTGCCAATGCCTTAATAAAATCAAAGGGAAATGTACGTTTTAAATATTGACGAGGTCATCTGCATGCATCCAAACAAAACTTTTGTCCATTGCGATTCGTAAGCTTGCTTCCGGGATTTCTTTTTTAATCTTTATTTTTGTGAAGTGAATGCATATTTTTTTTCTTTTCAAATACATGACTGGAGCTTTGGAAATTAGTTAGATATATGTCAATCCCTTAAATCAATGCAAATTGCCACGCCCACTATATCAAATCTTGTCAGGTCTATTTTAATAAAATAAAGAAAAAATTGAGAACATATAAAAAAAAAAAAGTATCATGAGGATTCAGTAAAACATGCATGTGTGACAATTCTTCCAATATCTCAAAAGAGTTGATAAATTGAGTCCATAAAAAACTAACAGGAGCGTAAGCCAGCTAGTGCAATGAACCACTGGGTTTTGGGAGTCTTTTATTTTGTAGCCAAGTTTTAAAAGTAAAAAAAGAGAAAGAGAAAGGAAATAATAGGATGCAGACGACCATGCATACCGTGGGTTAGACATTCCAGGCAGGCCGTGTGTTATCTATTATTGGATAGAAGATTAAAAGCAGAAGCATACAAAAGGCCAAGAAGGAGAAATTACACAAACAAGTCCACATGAAATCACAAGAACTTGCAAGTACTCTCAAACCTCTTTGGACCATGTCTTCATGTGGTGGTTGCCCTTGAGAAATAATTGGATTACTATGGATTATTATACAATTTGAACTCTTTCGGCTATGGGATAAGAGATCAAGTCATCATGACTTGGTTTTCCTCACTTTTATGATAGTTCGGACGGCACAAAAAGGTTGAAGTAGCAATGATATTGACTGCATTTTGCCACTGAAAACCACTAAACAAGTACTGGTTGGTGGGTTTAATTTCTTTTTGCGTTTGTCGTTCCTGGGCCTCTTTAATTTCTTCCTGGACTAGTTAAGTTTGGCGTTGTTGAGGCCATATTCTTTAAAAGAGAAATGTACAGAATAACAAAAAATTGATGGCCACCAGCTCGAAGCTGAGTGACAGTGTGATATAACTGGTGTAATTGAGGATGGGGCCGACGCCATAGTCGAATGGATGGCATGGCCTTGTTCTGTTTTGTCAAAGTCATTATCAAAACCATCCAGATAAGATAGAGATATATGCATTAATTAAACCATAATTATTATTACTATAATAGGTATAAGATAGTTACATAAGACCATACTTTTAGGGTTTGGAGCATGCCCAATGTATTCTAAGACCAGTTTTCTCACGTTAATATTAAATTCCATCACAGTGAGCTTTAATCATTTACATAGCTGTATTTATGAGGATTTGTTTTTTACCATCTCTTTCCAGGTTTGAATCCTAAAACAAAAGGACGGACATAAGAGAAGTGAGAAGTGATTACACCATACTTTTGCATGTCAAAGGTAGAAATAAGTACTAGTTAGGTATGGATTGAAATAATTAGACACATGAGAGTGAAATGTTTAAATTCAAAGAACGACAACGCAATTTATTTACAAATGAAAACTAGTAGTAGGTGTATTTTATTTTTTTTAGATTTGATATTCCATTAACGTTTATTTCCCATTATCAATTACCAATGAAAATAAAAATATCAATAGACAATAAATCCTGAATAAAATCTTGTTTGACGATGTGTTTCCATCAATACATTAATATTATCAATATAATGATGTTTACTCGCCGATGAGATATTCCATCAATGTAATTTTCTGGTAATGTGTTGGACCATCCCGCGGTGTAGAGAAGTGAGTGAGTCATCTGAATATCATCTTCACAATAATTACTTGAATTCAACATATTACCTAATCAGAATTTTTATTGATTATCATATGGGTTAATTAATTTATTTCATATGACATAATTTCTAAGCTCCTGGTAAACTGCAGGAGTGAACAAGAGAATTGAAATTCGATTTTTCAGCTGGAATATCCCCTTGAGTTCAGAAACGGACACCATTTTGCAGGCTTCCAGTTCATTATTTTAAAGAACATCAAATTAAAATCAATCAGCAGATGAGTTCACTGTTCATATGAGTATGAATGGGGATCTTGATAATTTGAAAATGCAGCATAAATTAACGTAGCATCATGTCAAATGGCAATGGTGTTGGGCCTACAAGATTGAGTGGACTATGGACTTCATCGTTGCAAAGCAACACCAGTAAGGCCTGACATGGGCCTTTCATGAAAAAATATAAATTCCCAAGTCCAAAAATGACTCTTTTCCTTAATTAACTTGCTCTCCGCTGAAGCTGTACTGATCTGGGGAACAGAATCCTTTTTTCCAATTGAAATATAATAACTTTTCTTGATTCCCCACAACATAACCATTTCAACAATTCCATTTTACCTCTCACATACAAGCAAAATAAGAACAAAAAGGACCAAGAGGTTTTTCCCTCGGTTTCAGGTTCGATCTATGTGGTTACTTATATGATAGCCACTAGAGACTTACATGGTCGTTAACTTTAGGGCCTGTGAGATTAGTTGAGGTACGCGCAAGCTGGCCCGGACACCCACTTTAAACTAAAAAAAAATAAGAACAAAATAAATAAGAGTAAATTTGCAAATTTACTTTCAAGTATCTTGAAATTCTGACTTCACTAGTTTCTTCTTAATCCGAATAAATCATCATCTGAGTTTAATCAAATTAATTGGATGGAGATTTTAATTAGATTAATATTTCAATTGATTTAATTAAATTTTTATCTTGGATTAGAACTCGAATCTTGAAATTATCAAGTTAACACATTGGGATAAACTGAGCTTGAGGATTAAATCATACTTATTCATTGCAATGCTAAGTCATGATGAACAAGAATAAAAAAATCAGGTAAAAAATTTAGAAGAATGCTGATATTTTTGGAATTTTTTTGAGAGAAAATGATAGCAGATGGAGAACTTTTTCGGTTTTTATACGTTGGAATGTTTGGTAGAGATGGCGGGTCGAAAATGCTTTCCGTGCCCGCGTGCTGAGTAAAATCCAAAGTTTAGTTCTTGGGCGAACCTAAACAAGAACCCCCCAACCATAGAGATGGTATTAACTGAGTCTTCAGATGAATATTTCTTTCAATTGAGTTCCCAAGGTATTCAGACATCATGAGTTTTGAGTTTTCCGTCTATACTCTTCACAATTTCGTAAGAGCTAACCTCAAGTTTCCCAAAAAAGATGTTGTTAAATTGGATTGATTTATGTTCTTTGGCAGGATTGAATGGGAGACTCAACTAAGTATTTACAAAAACCTTTTGAGAGACTAAAAATCCTTTTAGGAACTTAAGCGAGACTTTTTCTATAATTGGGGGACTTGTTTAAGCTTTGCCTCGCGGCAAGTTCGAAAATATCGTTAACGAGTTGCCAAAACGGCGGTTTTTTTAGGGCAATTTTTGTCAATGGGAAAAAAACTTCAGCAAGTGCACCCTAAATAAACCCTCGCTCCGCCTGTGGCTGAGATCTTTAACAGAGAGTTGAAAATCAGAATGGCGAAGCGAGATTTGTCGGGTTCGGAGCCCGATGAAAGCGAGAATTCAAGTTCGGAAGAAGAAGGAGAAGAAGTGGGGAAGCTGAAGGGGATAACGGAGTATGAGAAACAGAGACTATCGAGAATCGCGGACAATAAAGCTAGAATGGAGGCTCTGGGTCTTAATAAAATGGCAACTTCTTTGATGGGTTCGGTTCAGAAGTCAAGGCAGCGAAAAGGGAAACAAAAATTTGTTTGACGAGGAATATAGGCCCATTGATGAGACTGCTAGTGATGACGATGGCGATGATTTTGATGACGAAGATTTTGTGGGAGGTCAATCTTCTTCGAAGTCTCGGAGAAGTCAGGTATTGTGAATTTCCCTTGATAAGAATCGTTTCAAGTTTTTATTCACATTTTCTTGATTTTAATGTTAATGTATGATATTGGGACCGTGGAGGGTGAAAATGTGAGCTGTCCTTTTTCTCATTGATAGTAAGAGAAATGCAAAATGGGCCATTTAACCAGAAGGTGAGGACCAACTCGAGTAGAAGAGGAATGCACACTACTTGTTTGAGAAAAGTCTTAAGAAATGAGTGAAAATGGTAACAAAATTTAGAAGAAAAAATTATTCTACAAGGAAAATGAGTTGATGCAGAGACTGAATAATGAGACCTACAACTGACTGACAGAGTAAACGGGTCAACATCTTATTATCACTCGACTTTTAAAGTAATGGAGGGTGAGAAACCAAAAAAAGGGAAGGGGTGACTAACACAAGATTAGTCACGTGGTGGCATATCAAGTGCGTGTTGAATTATTAGGTACGAGTTAATCATAGACATGTGTGGCACTTGTGAAAAGAGGCTCCGGGAATGCATGTTTGGGCTTATGCATACTCTGTGCAGTGATGAGATGCCTTGGTGCTCAATGAGTTCCAATAAATTGGATGGATCATCATATGTTAAACCATCTTGTAATTTTGTTTTATCTGTGCATGTTTGTGGAACAATCTATTTTTTGTTTGAGACAGGCAGGCAATACATTGGTGCATCACAAGTGATTCTATTTCTTATGCATTCTTAGCAGTACGTTGATATTGTATGAAGTGGATCCATTTTTGCCTCCTTTTAATAACAAGGCTAGTGTGATGTCACCCTCTATTTTCATTTTTTGATTGTACACCCTTGGAAGAAAAAATCTACGAATTTAAGAATGTTCTAATACACCCTTGAAAAAACACAGCTTACATATCTCATTTAAGAAATGAAGAGCACATCACTTTGTGAGACATGCACCCACATGTCTCATTTTGAGGTATGAACTTCTCAACTTGAGATGAACAGTGGTAGGTCTTTATGCTTTCGGTGTGTGCCTCACTTCATTTATCTTAATCACATTTTTTTCTACGTTTTGCTACTACCTACACTTACCTTTGGAGGCTTTTCTCAGACAGATGACATGCACTCCTCCTCTAGTAAACATGGTGTGTATCTTTGTTCCCACATGTAACCTCCCTCTTTCCTTACAATAATAATCTATAAGTTAAAATGAAATGGTCTTACATTTAACTCTCTCTTCATATCAAAATAGTTTTGATGTCAGAACATCCTATATTTATTTGTTTGTTTTCTTACTCCCAAGATCGATCATTTCAAAATTTATTTGCTTACAACCATCCGTGCGCTTTGTCTTTCCCATTCAAGTACATCCAATCCCAATAACATTAAGATTGTCCACTTCTCATCTCACTCCTCGTACTAATCTATCTGCCTCTCTTTCTGAGAGTTGTTTGTACACAACTCTACCTCAGTACCTCACCCTAATATACATAAAAGAACCTGCATACATTTCATTTTTCACCCTTGTCAGAAACTATTTTATTGTGTTGTCTAGCGTGTTTTTTCAGGTTTAGATATGCAAGGCCATGACCTTTGAGCTTTCCCTTGAAATACTTTGATTGATATGTTGGGAACTCTATTTGCTTATCTTTTTTATTCAGGATAAGAGGAAAAGTTCAAAACCTAAAAAATTCCTGTTCAGAAGCATGTTAGTGGTGCAGATTACATTTATGGGGATGATGATGACTTAATGCAGGTAAATTTTGATGAGTATGGTGGACTTTTATTGCCAGGTTATACTATTTCTGCTTCACATTATTGTAGAGATGGTGGTAAATTAACTCTTCAGCGCTCTTATACAGGCAATTGCTCTGTCATTGCATGATTCTGTAATGATGCAACTCCTAAAGAGAGAAAGGTAGATGCTCAGGTTCAAGAAGATGCAGGAAGGAGGAAGAGGAAAAAAGCGGTTTGTTTTCACTCGGATCGTTGTTTATGATGAGCAGATTTTTTTATTTATTTTTTACTTATTTCTCTTTCCTCTTATGTTTCTTCTTTATTTCTCTTTCATGTCAGCAGTTCAGTAGTCGGGTGCAGATGACTGAGGATGACCTTATCTTGCATTTCTTTCAGTTTGATGGTAATTTTGCGAACCTGTCTTCTGTGTGTGTGGATTGTAGGGGAAGGGAGAGGGATAAACCGAAAATTGGGAATTTTATTTCTTTGTGAGTTTTGACATTAGCTTTGGAAGAAAGGGGATTGAGATAGAGAGGAACAATCTGGTTTAGCAAGTGTTTACATTATCATCACTCCAGAAGGCTTGATTTTACAAAGATGCCTCACTCCTTGTAAGATGACTAAGCTTCTGGACCTTAAATCTTTTATCAGGCCACCCTTGTTTAAACTTTAAAGCTTTATCACTTTAATGTTTTGAAAGCAATATTCTGTCTGTATTATTTCTTGATATTCTGAAAGAGTCTTGGAGTGATTTAGGTGGATAATGTTATTGCAGAGGCAGGAAAAGGGGCAATAACGATGAGAGATCTCCGAAGAGTAGCAATTGCTCATGATTTTACATGGACAGACAAGGAATTGGCTGATATGATACATTGCTTTGATGGTGATGGAGATGGGAAGGTCAGTTCTTGCAGTCTTCATTCTTTTTGTTGTGAAAAGGGGCATAAAAGTATGTGGTTGTGGGCAGGCACAAGGACTCTTTCCAAATGCCTTGGCACTTTTTGAGTGTTTTAGTTTGGAACTTTGAACAGTTTGCTGATCTGTTGCTCTAAGTGGATGCATTGTGAGTCAAGGATATTCATGTAATTGGAAACTTGTCTTATTATCAAGTACTCTTATGCCGCTCACTTTAATCTTGAATCAATGATCAAAGAACTTCTTTCCCTTATTTGTTAATTACATTATCTAGGCCTAGCGGATCACTTGATAACTTTCTACACATTCCAAGATTGCATTTTGCATGTGACTATTTCCAGAGCTTGATTCTCCATCTGTTCAACACTTGCTTCAAAGTGAATTATACTTTGCTGTCATGGCTTTCTTATCATTGTTTCATCAAAACTGCCCAATACATTGGTGGATGAGGTCTCAATTCATATGTTAAACTTTCCATATTTACTTGTAATGTTCTCATGCTAATCGATGTTGTTTGAAGATTTCCAATTGAGTAGCATGATGCTTATCTATTGTTAACTGGCTCCATTGCAGCTAAGTCTTGATGATTTTCGAAAGATTGCTGGTCGATGCAACATGATTCAGAGTTCTGAAAATCAATGATGGATACAATATTGGCATCACATTCATTGTGGAGATATGTGAGGAAGTGCATCTCTGACTCTTCATAACTTTCTGAGTTCTTTATTGTGTTTCTAAGGTACTTTCTGTTTTCTTTTTTGTCTTTGTAAGTGATGGCTACTTTAAGAATTTGTTCTGATTGGCCTTTTGCAGATACAATCTGCATCTGGGCTATGTATTAAAATGTGAAGAATTACCGTAGCTTCCCGCAATGTTGTATATATATGATGGTATAAATTTTCTCTAAAAGCACGTTGTTTATGTTTTCAATTTTCTCTGTAAGCAAAGTAGATGGAGTGAGTTTTCCAGTTCGGTAGGCCTTTTAGCGTTTTGGTAAGACTGACTTTTGGCAGCTAAGAGTGCAAGCATTCTCCTTCTGTATACAACAGCATCAGCTGCAAACCTATAATACAAAGCTGATCCTTGACAATCTGCACGCTGTGCGTGGCCCTTTCAGAATATAGTGCCTAAGCTTATCTGAGGAAACAATCTCATGCTAATCACTTTTGGGGACCATGTTTATTGTGAATGTGCTGTCCTTGATTGAATGGTTTCGATATTAGCTTTATGAAAATAGCCATAGGTTTTTTAGGGTGGTGCTGGTTTTATCTGCAACAGCTAGGTTAAGCTGTCAAATGCTGCTGCTCTAAAGCCAGTACAACCGCACCAGGTTTATCTGGTTATTTAACAACTCAGGAATAACCCCATTTCACGATCCAATGAATGAGTTCCATGGAACCGAAGGAGGCATGTACAAGTGATTCTGTCATTACTGTTTCAGTGGTGTCGTTCGTAGCTCCAGTAACTTGCAATGACATTAGATTCATGACTTGGTGAACCCCCCGGGTCAGGCCCAACACATAAAATTAGCTCATATTAAATGCATAATAATAATAATAATAATAATAATAATAATTCCAAAAGTTGTTATTTTTCAAATAATATTCAACTAGTTGGTGGTTGGCGATGATTTACTACAACGACCAAGATATTATTGAGAAATTAATTTTTTATTAGGATATTTATGATAGATGAATGCGTATCTTGAAAGCTACAAAATTGGCACACATTTCAACTTTTCATCCAAAAAAAGCCACAGATTTTTTTAAAAAAAAATCTGAAAACAAGAGGAGTAACCCCGTCCTCACACTCACTCTCTAATCCTATGTTGGTGGCTACGGTGCTTCCTAACCTATGTGGGTGGCTACGGTACTTCCTAAACCGGTTCCTCCGGTTCTTTCCGTTCTCACTTCTTCAAGAAACCCGAAGCAAAATTCTTTTCATTTCCGGTTCTCGTATCGACCTTTAAACCTTAAAGTTTCAGCAACAAAGCAGCAGCTTCCCGAGCCGAAGGCTGATAAAAAAAACCCAAGTAGTTCTGATTTAGGATGGCTCCCTGCTTTTCCTCACGTCTTGATTGCCTCAATGTCAAATTTTCTATTTGGTTATCATATAGGGTTTGTATATCTCTCTTATCATGTTTTACAATATTTATGCTCCAATTATCTTGATGATGGGACTAGTCTGGATGAGACAGCATAAGAGACGGGGCAGTTGTTCCGTTCCATTTGCAACCAAACACTTGTACAAGTGAAATTAGCTTGTCCGTTCATGTCAAGTTCCTTGTGCCAAATCGTCTTGTTGATCAAGAGGTGAATGAAGATTGGACAAGACGGGACAGGATAGGATAGGAGAGTTAGGACAGTGGTTCTATCCAATGTACACACCAAACACCAACACAAAGAATGAAATTGTTCCAGTCTAGTCCCGTGTGCCAAATGTTATCTTAATCTCTTTTTGTGATGATTTGCGTTATATATGATCAACGGTCTTGATTGTTGTTGATTATATGCAGGGTAATGAATGGTCCTATTGATTCTGTTGCAAAAGAGTTGGGTTTTGAAGGAAATTCAATTCTTGAGGGTCTTGTGGTTAGCATATTTATTGCTGGTGCATTTCTTGGAAGCTTGGCATCAGGTTCACTAGTTGATAAACTTGGATGTCGTCGCACGTTTCAGCTTGACACAATACCATTAATTCTGGGTGCACTTATAAGGTAATGATTCGTATGTGCAAATAATTTGATGACGAAGATATGCCTACCATTTGCAGATTGTGTCATGCTCGAAGTTTGTAGATTTTCTGATCTTATACTGTACATAATTCTAAAGTTTAGTCTAATCTATGACACTTTGCATGATGTGACAGTGCGCAAGCGCACTCTTTGGATGAAATACTCTGGGGAAGATTTCTTGTTGGGCTTGGGATTGGTGTGAACACTGTTCTTGTTCCAATCTATATTTCAGAGGTACTTTACTTTCAATGCGCTACGTTTACTGATTTCATTTGTTAAACTCCCAGTTTCTTATGTTAGTTACAAGGGTTGGTCAATTCAAAGGTGTCGAAGAAGTGAGAGGAAAGACTTGGGATTTCTCTGTTTATCCAATCTTGAGAATATGAGAACAATGTTCTTTCAAATTTATTTATTCATTGAAGCTTGTAATATAATGACTTTTTCTATTATGGTTTGTAGGATGTGGCAAGAAGATATGTTATTGGTGTTGACGGTAACTCCCAATCATTTTTGCTCATCTAACTCCTCATTATATATGTTATAGGTTGCGCCAACAAAATACAGAGGTTCATTGGGAACCTTGTGTCAGATTGGGACATGTCTTGGAATCATTGCATCATTGTTCCTAGATATTCCTTCTGAAACTGATCCACACTGGTAAGGTTCTTTTCCTCTTTGGTCCTTGTTGGTTCCCGGCCTGGGTTTGATTGATGATCTACTTTCATCCGCTTGCTCTCTCTCTTAATTTCACGTGCAGGTTTTCTTTTAGTGGATGTCATTCTTTAGAATTAAGTTTTATGATATAAAGTAGTAAGCCAATGGAAGTCAGTTTTGCATGATTTAGCAGGACTTGGCATCTGCAGTTTGCTTTTTAGCCTTGTATGCATAGGCATCTGCTTGTCTCATAGATTTTCAAAGGAGGCATTATTATTCTTTTACTTGATATGGAGGAGGCTTTGATCTGTCTTGCTTAACAAAATATCTTTTTTCAGGTGGAGGACAGTACTCTACATTGCAAGTGCTCCTGGATTTATTCTTGCACTCGGTATGCAGTTTGCTGTGGAAAGCCCCCGCTGGCTATGTAAAGTAGGGGTCCCTTTCTTTTCTGTGCAAGCATCTTTAGATGTTGCTTCTTGGTATTTCATTCCTGAAGCTTTTATGATTTGTTTGTGTAGGTAGGGAGGCTAGATGATGCTAAAACAGTTATTCGTAATATTTGGGGATCATCCGAAGTTGAAACGGCAACCCAAGATTTCCAATCAGTCATCGAGAATAATGGCGTTAATGTGGGTAGTAGATGGTTGGAACTCCTGGAGGAACCACATTCTAGAGGTTGTATGACTATGAAGGTTGTTCTTGGATATCTCATTCAGTTATATTTATAATGAAATACAATATGGGTCATAAGACTTGTTGTGTTAGTGTTACAGTTTGTGTGATATACTTTCTCTAGAAACATTTCAATAACATTTTTAATTCATGCATTCTCTCTTCCGCGTTATTAAATAGCTAGATCATCTCATATTTCAATTGTGAGTCTGTGACTCACAAAATTCAGTCTGTAGACATTGATGTAGTTGGGTTGTTGCAGTTGCATTTATCGGAGGTGCCCTTTTTGTACTGCAACAGTTTGCTGGGATAAATGGAGTACTTTATTTTTCATCGTTGACTTTTAAAGATGTCGGTATAACAAGTAGCAGTGTAGCAAGCTTATTCGTTGGACTTGCCAACTTTGCAGGTTTGAAATCTAAGGCTATTTGTCTGTCTTTGTCTTGTGTATATTGAGACATGTTTCTCGTTTTAGTCTGAAGTTTTTGAGTTGGTGGTCATCTTCAGGTGCACTTTGTGCTGTATACCTAATGGATAAGGAAGGTAGACAAAAGCTCCTGATTGGCAGTTACTTGGGAATGGTTAGTGTGAATGATATATGCCTGTACAAAAGCTAGTGACTGGAAAAAATAATATCATCATGATCATTGTTCTTTATCTTCTTTTGAGGTTTGAAATTTCAGCTATATTATGGTATTATTAGTTTGTTGGTCCACTGATGCACCAGGTACAATCAAAACTTACAATAAAAAGATAGCAGCATGGATTATCTAAGTTATGAATTATTTTTCTTTATGCAGGCAGTTTCAATGTTTCTTATTGCTTGTGCTATCAGTTTTCCAGTAGATGAAGAACTCAGTCTCAACTTGTCAATACTTGGAACTCTGATGTAAGTAACTTTTCCCTAGAATCCCCACATGATTTTAAAATCTGGGAAGAGATTAGACAAGGGTTTAGCCCATGGTAGTTTTGCAAGGAGAAAACAGTTCCATTTAACTGACTCCAATTAGTTTAAAGTTCTTTGGACGGAGCAACATAGAGAGCTGCCTCACTATTTACTTTTGCTGCCTCTCCATATTTAGTAGTTTCATCTTGTTGGTCAACTGGCTGTGAGTTTTGAAAGCCATTGCATTTAGTACTTAGTACTACCCTATTAATTGAAGATTTAGCCTTTGCTTGGTTTATTTGTCACTTTCTAAATTAGTTAATAAGTTTGGCATATGAAGTGAACTTGGGCCACCTATGACCAGCAATGCTAGATTGACATGACTCAAGAAAAGGCACTTTTGTGGCTTACAGATATGACCTGATGAGAGAAAAAGATTCCACCTGATTGCTGGTTATTCAGTGCGACTTTTATTTAGCAATTTTCTTATTTCAAAAGCTCATTATTCTACCTTAATGAAACTATGAAAAAACCCACTGCATATTTGAAACCTTGCATTTTGTTTGCATGCCTGTTCAACATGATATTGTGATCCAAATAAAAGCTGAGCTACAAGTGAGACATATAGAACTATGCTGAAGAGCCATATTTTGCTTGCATCACTATCAACCTATCAATGAGTGAAGTTATATTAATAAGGCCATGTCATGGTTATCTTATCCATACATATAAGCATTTGGAACATGTTATAACCTTTTCCAGTACATGCAGTATCTATTTTTCGATGTGCAATTGTTCTGGATGCTTTGCTTCATAGCATCATATAGTATGGATATGCATATGTAATAATTCATACATAAAATATCTACTTGTATTCCGTTTTAACAGACATCCCAAGTGAATCTGTTGTCCTCCAGAATACAACTCTACCTTCAGGGTTTGCTGCATTCATTTCTAGGTGGATATTTGCAATTGTGAGTGAAAACTTGAAATGAATCTTGCATTGATTGCTTTTGAACATGTACTGCCCTTTTCTCTTAGGAATTAGAAATGAATTGCTACGTCACTATGTCAAAGCATGACAAATAGCACCATCCTGATATTGCTAGACACTAGGGTGTTTTAAGGTGTCCAAAATCCTTTCCTATGAATCTGGAATATAGGAGTATTATGCATTAATGAAATCTTCATTGATAACTCTTTTGGCTCTTGCATATAGGTACATTTTCACATTTGCCATTGGAGCTGGCCCTGTAACTGGTCTCATCATACCAGAACTGAGCAGCACCAAGATGCGTGGGAAAATTATGGGGTTCAGTTTTTCTGTTCATTGGGTAGGTACTCAAATCATTTTCCATAATTTATTCCCAAGAGAAAGGAAAAGGCAAGTTCTGCCAAGTCTTGTTGATGTTTAGGTCAAATATCTAGCATTTATAGTCTGGCCTTTTCCCATGTTTCTAATTGGATTTGGAAGAGAAAATGGGAAAGACATAGCACCATTGCTGTTTCCATTCTTATATATTTTGATCTTCGAATCATGTAATTTCAGCTTCTTTACGCCTCTTGTGAATTCACCTTGGTCATTTGATGTACCTTCTTTCAGGTTTGCAATTTCCTGGTGGGTCTATTATTTCTTGACTTGGTGGAGATTTTTGGAGTTGCACCTGTTTATACCGGCTTTGGCTGTGTGTCCTTGTTAGCAGCAATATATGCCAAGTATTTCTTAGTTGAAACTAAAGGACGCTCTCTTGAAGAGATTGAAATGTCTCTGAACCCCGATTTCTCTGTCAGAGACAAGGGACCTTAAATTGATTTCAAAGCTAAGACAGACGGCAAAAGATGGGATTGTAATGCTGGGACAATTGCACATATGTTTCTTTGGAAGGTTGTGATTGGTGATCCTTGATGCTAATGTAGTGAAGTTGTGTTCGAGTAAACTCTTATTTCTGTGTACGCAACAGTTTTACATACCACAAGTGACCGGAAGTGACCGGAAGAAAAATCATCTGGTTTTCTTCTCACATTTTGCCAATTTTGTGCAGGGAGCTTTCATGTAACATCAATCAAATTTCATTTGGTGCCAACTTTAATTTGTTTAGAGAGTGTTTGGAGATAGGAGTTAACTCGTGTTTTTTTTTAAAAAATGAAATGTATTTTTATTTTTATTAAAATTAATTTTTTTTAAATTAAAAAATATCATTTTAATATATTTTAAATGACTTCTAAACTGGAAGTGTATTAAACCTCTGCCTGTCCTATTAGTAACTTTCACTTCTAAACTGAAAGTGTAAGAAACCTCTACCTGTCCTATTAGTAAGACTTTCTCTTTGGATGATTTATGATTCCAAATTGTATGACATGTAAATGGTAATCGCATGTTCTTTAGCATATGACGAGTTTATGCATTATATATAATGGGAAAAAAGGGGTACCCCACTTCATTTCGTTCTGGACAATTTCGACCTATTAAGGGCATATAAAAATACAGTTATAACTAGTTCAGCTTTAATTCTCTACGGTTCCACGAAATTTTTTTTAAAATAAAAATATTTTAAAAAACAATTAATACCATATTCTTAAAGTTTTACCCATGACAACTGCCTGGTGGTCTGGTCATTGAGATGGTGCGTCCATTGAGCTGATTGCACATCTCATCGGTGGCCAGACTGTTTTGGAGCGGTCTGAAAGGTCGAGGATCAATATTATCTCGTCTTTACTCATGTTTTAAAACCCTAAGTATTTACCTCTAATTCTTTGTTTTTTTATGCACCGATGATTGTGGTATTGGAGAGTTTCCCATGAGGTTCCTCGAGACAGAAGCTGGTCACGCAATCGAGAAATCTAGGAGTCGGCAATTACAATCAATTCCTTAATGTCAATTTCTGGTGAGGGTAATTAAAGGAACAGCAGCTCCCTCTCACCAGTCACATTTGACATGTGCTCCCTAGGGTTAATACAACCAATAAAATAGAAAGGAGTAACATCCTATCACACATCTAATGTCTTCAGTATTCTACATTTCAACCCAGGTACGCGAGGCGGAAGGATTGACAGGCAGATCCACTTGGTCATGTCCTTTTCATGAGGTACCCCAAAATGATGCCTACCATGGCAACAAGAATGGTGTATATGAAAGGGATACCTCCTCGACTTCTGCTAGAATGGTGCCTCAACAGCTCCTGCATACAATTGCACACAGAGTCATTTTTAACACGGGCTCTGCTGATACCGCTACTAATGTCATCCTGCACGGTAATCTATTTTCTATAACAGAAACTATAGCCTGTGATTTTGTTTGTTTTAGTTTTTTCATTTATATATTGGGTTGGGGGGGGGGGGGGGGGGGAAGGTGTAGATATAATGATGATAAACAGGAAAATACAAAACTTTATCATGGTTGTTGTCTTTCATATAACATTTCACAGTTGAATGTGAGATAGAATAAAAAGTGTTGGCTTATGCAGATATTTCCTCACACAAGAAATGACGAGGTATCATACTTAAGTACGAAATTGTTTACATAATGAGAAAAGTGCATGAAAAGCAACAAGATCAAGCATAACCACTTAAAAAAACTCATTTATTCGCATGTACTGAATTTCCTGGCATTAATAGCCAGGCATGATTAAACACTATATTCACTGTCTCCTTTTAAATGAAATTTACCTAGTAAATAGCAGCTCAGGTAATCAAGTGATAAAGGTCATGAAACGATTTTTTTTATTCTTGTATAATTTGTAGCATTTGCCAGATATGTTTCCTCTTACTTTCCCCGACTGCATTCATCTAAGAATATGGGTTTCTTATAGTATATTGTTTTCTCAGCACCTAATATTTCTTGCAGTGAGAGCTGATCTAAAAGTAAAGGGTAGCTCTAAAAGCATTTCAGCACATGCACTAACATGCTATATTCACATGCTGAGTGCCTTACCAGTTCTTGCTGAAGTTGCTTATTTTGCTGAACAGCGGAATTTTTCTCCTCAGTCAGCTTGGAAATGAGAGCCTTTGCCTGAAATCAGAATTATCATTTCAAGCATATGACCAAGTTTCCCAATCAAATATCTTAACAAGAAACTCTAAAGTCCGGTCAATGTCAAGGAAACAAAATTACAAACTTATATAAATTTTTTATTTTTGTGCATGTGATGCTGAGATAACACCCAAGAAGAGGGTGTCTCTGTGATATATCCCATGATGTAGTGAGTCTTAAGTGTGCAAACTCACCAAAATCATCCAGAGGTTGTGTAAGAAATCAAGAATAGATCAAGAATAGTGGCCAAATCCTAGTTACATAATTGTCAATGAGTGGGGAACATAAGCAGCTGAGAAGTTGGCTTTCATAAATGGCTTGGCTGAACATCTGATGGCGAGGTGTTTTAGAATCTAATTCGAGGCAGGACTATGTAATTATTAAAAAGGTTTGAGCTGGCTTGGCTGAACATCTAATGTCGTGCTTCTAGAATCTAATGAGGCAGGACTCCCTCATTATTAAAACTGGTTCGAACTACAGAATAGATGGGGAATCTGAGTGGCTCCATCATTCATAGGGATTCACCAATCAACCAAAATAAGAGGATTCTCTCCTCCTATCAAAAAAGGAAGTAGAGTCCCCCCTTCTAATAACAGCAACATTTTTTCATCCTAACACATTCGCCCCCAGTCGGGAGATACTTGAAAGTTGATGCAATTGAAAAACAAAACAAAGAAAAATTTAAGAATTGGGATTAAATAGGAAAACAACAGTTTACCAAGACACCTACAGGGTAGGAATGCTGCCAAAAATAGCTGCTTCATAAATAAAGGAATCTATTTTTTAAATATAATGACACTCGTCAAACAGAAAAATAAGAAAATTGACCTTATTAGTCTAACAGTACTTGATAAACAAATGAAACCAGGGATTGCACATTTAGCATGTCCAACCAACCATTCATCACAAAGTTTTTCCAACAATTTGGGTTCAAAATTTATTGACAGAAGAAAAAGAATGACATACCTCAGGTGAGTTATCTTCAGGCTGTGGTCTCTGGACATAAGACCTTGAAACCTACAAAAATGATCACATGATAGAGCAACAATCTATTAAACCTAGGAGGGCAAACATAAAGACAAAACCTGAACATAATTCAATTCAAAGACCAGGGCATCAGACACTCACAGCTGACTGTTCGGAAGTGCTAAAATTCCCATTATCTGACACCGAAGCTCTAGGAGAAGAACCTTCCTCTGATTCTTCACGCACCGGTGACGGTGGTCCAGGTGGAGCAACATAAACAACCCTCAATTTGCACTCTTCAACTTCATGCCCCGCCTCCTTATTAAACTGCAAAACACAATACATTGAAAACCCATTTGCATAACCCATAAAATTAAACCAATTAAACCAGAAACAGAAATACTCAGGAAAATTATATCACTACCATCTCTGGAGTAATATCCTTGACTGTAGCTCCAGGACTTGTAATTACACTCTGAAGTAAAAACTTGTCCTTGCATTGCATATCGAGTGGCATTTCCTTCTGTGCTTGCATTGTGACTAACATGAACAAACAGCCCGTCGTTAAATAAACACAAATTTAGCAAGATACGAAAAGCGAAATTAATAATAATTAAAGCACAAGAGTTGAAGAGAGAAAGAGAGAGAAACCAATAACATCACAGGAAAGCCTTGGCAACACAACTCCTGTGTTAGGCCTAACACAATACTTCTTTGGATTTGTTGTCTTGACCTATAATAATTAAACATGCAAATCAATTTTATTATACAAACCCAGTTATTATAAAAAAATAAAAAAATTTGAGATTAACTAATCATTACCTTAAAAGCAACATAATTGTCACTTTTATTTCGCAACTGTAGAGAACACGAGATCTGCTTCTTTAATTCAACTACAAAAATCATAAAAAAGTTAAAAGAAAAAAAAAAGATCTTCAAAGAAAAGGTACAAGACGGTTCGTACAAGGGAATTGGAGCTCTTGAGGCTCGATGCTAAGAAGCTCTTCGATAACCATTTTGATGGGATCGGCGACAGAGAGGAGGGGATAGTTTGGTTTTACGGTTAGAGAGAGAGAGAGAGGAGCAAATGAGAGAGAGAAAGAGATTAGTAGACGAGAAGTAGAAATAGTAAAGTAACAGCGTTTTTTCACTTTCCCTGTTGCTCACAGCCGGTGGGTGTTTGGGAACGCCAATTGGAAGTGATTTTCCTCGGAAATACATAAATTTGTTTTTTTTTTTTTTTTTAACTTGCATGCACTTTGAAAAATATTTGCCGTTACACCAAACCAAACATTGCCTTAATTTTGTTAGGGTATCGCTACCGATGGATCCAACTCCAATGCGTCTGCCATTCTGCATTGTATATATCATTATTGTAATGGCGGATTCGGATATTCATCCTGGAAAGGGTATGAATTATGGATCAACTAACTTGGATATATCATGTTAATTATTTTTCTAAAATGGTATTATTTCATTTTTTTCTTTAAAATAGACTTTATTGAGTTTGAATTGAATTTCATCGAGTCAATTAAATTATTAAAAATTTAGACTTTATCAAATCAATATCTTATATAATCCAAATAAAAACCCATCCTATATTAGATTTCAGATTTGAATTCTTTCAAGTAAAGTTGATAAAATCAATCCAAGTTTAACAATTATGTTGTATATTCAAGTAGAATGTAATTTAATTGGTTATTTATAATTCAAAAATAATATTATGACTTTTTAATAAAATTGTTTGTGTTTGTTTGATATTTGGGTGCATTATATTTTAAAATAATATATTTTTGATTAAAAATATATTATTATTTTTACATCAAGACATAAAAACCCAAAATAATATCAATTTAATATCTTTCATTTCAAAAATACCTTTTTAAAAAAAAAAAAAACAACAAGATAATGCATTACCAAAAGGTTCCTTTATAAAAGATTCAAAGAGCCTTGGGACAAGTTTTTCTTATCGATAAAGGAGAATGGTTGGTGAAATAGTCGACAAGCTCGAGAGCCCTTGTTCTTCTTCGATTCAGCTGAGGATGATAGAACACCCGTATCTAACCAGCTTGCCTGGAAAAAAATATCCTCAGCTTTGAAGTGAATTTGAGCAAATCTCCTCAGAGGAATATTCTAAACTTGGAGGCAAAATATTCTGTTTTCAGAATTCCATCCTTGTTATTTTTATTCTTGTATTTTTAATTTGTTCAATTAGTTTTTATTTATTTTTTTAATTTACCTAGTTGATTCTTGTATTCTCATGATTTACTTTAATTTAATAACTAACTTCTATCAAGTCTCAACATTGAATTGAGCTAAATTTGTGTACATTTATTTATATATATTTGTCGTTATTTTAAGTTTATTTAGCTTTTAAAAAAATTACTGCACGACATATACAAGTTATATCGGCTTGATTTATATATATCTTTAATGTCTCAAGATAATTTATATGATGGTATAAACCCTGTTTATCATCTCATAAATAAAAAAAATATATTTAATAATGCCCCTTTAGCATGCATAATTACTATTAAGATTAAAAGTTAACTACTTGATTAACTAAACGGATTTAGAAAACACAATGGTTATCTTGACAAGTTTTAAAAACACACCTATTAATTAATGAAGTTAAAAAAATACAGGATTATAAATAAATATTTTTTAATAATATTTGAAATAGATAAATGACACCACAGGAAAGGTAAATTTAGTTTTATTGCCTTGAAGAAAGCGTCGTTTTGGTCCTACCCTCTAGCTAGTCTTTAAGTTGATTGCGGATGTGGACCTAAAAGAATGGTATGTTATTAATAATACATGCCTCGTTGCCTTCCCCATTTTATTTTATTTTTATTCCGGAAACTGGAACAATAAAGACAATAATATAAAGTTGAAAATCATCTCTATCAACAGCGAAAATAAAAAGGGAATCATCACAATTAAAAAATAAATAAATGTTGAGAATCATTGCTAGGGATGATGGCGTAGGTGTGTGTGTTCCGGATAGCGTGCAAGTTTTATAAAATTTTGAATTTTTTTATTTTTTTATTTTAATATGATGTTAAAAATAAATTTTAAAAAAATAAATTAAATTATTTTAATATATTTTTAAATAAAAAATATTTTAAAATACAATTTTTATCACAAGCACCACCAATAGTACAGGCATGTGAATCCTGCGAATATACAGGACCCACACGCATATATCTCTCGCCTTTTACCATAGTTTCATAAATTTGAGTTAATTCTCAATCCAACGCGACGAAGGAACCTTAAAGTTTTACATGAGTGTATTTAGAAATGCTGAGAATTGCTTGTCCCATCCCAAGTTCACTGCTCCAATATCTAGAATTCCTATTTACAGCTGAACTTGTTTGTCCCGAGTCCATTACTCCAAATATCCAAATCTCCCTATCCATGTCAATATCTAATTACTAATCATGTCAAGCATCTAGAAAGTGGAACATCGCCTACATAGATATCCTCTGTATTTATTTAGTTCTGAACGATTGACATCTTACAACTAATGTATTCACATATTTGGCAAACAGTTATAAGTTGAGTGTAAAATTAGCAGCCCATATTAAGCTGCCAGAGCTAGGAGCTCAAATGTACATAGCTCGCTACAGATAAGAACACACATTTACTGTGAACAGAGAAGAAAACGGTGGCCATTATACCAGGAATTATTTGGTCATGTATACTCCCAAATACGTATTTGAAGCCACAACTCTTAATGGAGTCTTCGGTGACAGTGAATGATATTAACCACCAGAAGCAGCAGGAGAGTGATGCTGCTGAGATCGAGCTGCGAAACCAGCAAACCAAGCAACACTCATGAGCTGAACACCAAGGATTAGAATCCACCAAGATACCAGCCCCCTAATCATATGCAACATCCATGTTGGAGCACTGAGCTCAGCCCCAAGCTTCAACCCCCTCATCAGCTGTAACAGCCGATAAGACTCGTACACAACTGGGGTTACCAACCATACTGGTGACTGCCAGTGCCAGGTCAGCAGCTCAGTCAGAATTTGTACAGATAAAAGCAGCATGTAAGGACCCAATAGAACTGCAAATGGGATAAATGGCAGCTGGGGTTGGAGGGTACCCTTTTGAGATCCCAATAACGCCATCAAGGGAATCACAAAACCAGATACAGTTGCAACCATGTTCCAAAATTTGTAACTCAAAGGAGGCTTGCTATTGCAGGTTTGTGCCTGGTTTTTGGACCGAGAACAAGAATCGGCCATTAGAAGAAAAAGGGTAGCACCAAGATTGAAGATGCAATCCAGTCCAATCAAGGAAAGGAGGCTGGCTATATTGGGACCAAGGAATACAGAAGATAGAGGCAGCCATAATGTGGGTACCATGCCTGTAGTCAGGAGAAGAGAAGGGCCCAGAAGCCACATCGGCCATTTAAGAAACTGAAATTGCACCAATGACTGATTCTTTGTATCTGTAAGCTCTTCACTGTTGGTTGCTGGTGCTTCAGCTGTGTCTTCAGACTTCAAGGTTTCAAATATGTTGCTAGTTTTCTTCAATAAGTTTCCAGAAGCATCAATGGTAGGAGCATATGTGACAGGTGAAGGTTCCCATGGAGTCAATTTAGTGCAGAAAACAGTGGTGTGATTAACATGAATTCTAGGAAATCTGAGACCATGATGCATGTTTAGGTTGCTTAGCAATTTTTGCTTCCTGAGATGGACTTGGTGAGCATTAATAGTAGACATTGTTGGAGGAGCTTTAACTAGTGATGCCATCGCTTGATTTGTAATCGAAGCTTTACCAAGTTTGCATATACTATATGGTCTCAATCTCTGAAACACGGAAACAAAGGCCATAAGAACATTTGCCAAATCAAAGAAGATCACAATTCACAAACCAGTGAGTTCTCTGTGGTTTAAACTAACTGCATATTTGTGTTTAAAAAAATTCCTATACAGCCACCATAATTTCTTCCAGCTAACAAATTATTTGAACATCTCCAAGCAGCTTAATCACACAGCAACCATATACTCCAGACACCACAACAATTGACTCTCGAGAATTTTACAAGACAGTAACAGATTACAGTGAGTTAATATAGAATCATTAGAAAATAAAACATTGCCAAAATTTACAAAACAGTAGCACCATCAAGCTCATCACAACTTGAGCTATTAAACTTCAAAACCAGAAATAATGACAAAATTCAACAATACCCACCATAAAAGTTAGAGAATTGAAAGCCCAATAAGAAAACAGCTTCCATATCTCAACTCACCAACTTCAACTACACTCTACAATACAACTACCATAAGCGCTCTAAAAACTAGAAAGAAACAGATTTTATCGAATAATAAGCAATCGTTGAAAAAAGAGACATCTAAGAAGTAAAAACATGTAATCAAGATAAAGAAAAAGAAAAGAAACTTGAAATTGAGGTTTACCTTCTGAGAGAAAGGAAGAGAAACCTTGCTGTGTTGATTATGTAAAGAAATGTGCAGTAGAGTTTTTTTTTTTTTATGAGCTCAAATCTCTGAAGGACCGAGTTTCTGGCCTGACTAATGAAATGAAACTTGGCCGAGACAGGGTTGATGAAAAAATCCGATTTTGTTTCACATGTAATTTCAGATTTTTTAAAACAAAAAAAAAGAAGTTAGTTTGGGTCAGCCCACTTGACTTGCGACCCAAATCTTCATTCGGATAGATTGTGGTTTCACGGAGTTATACCATGCTTGCTTCTATTTTGAATAAATATAGCCTACATGTAGAAGTTATTGAAAAAATATTACTACGTAATGCTTGGCGATCATACCGGTACTTTTTGAAAAGAGGGATGATAACGTCAAGAAATTCTGAACTATAAGATAGAAGGGGATTATTGATAAATATTTATAAGGAAAAAATATTAAGTTCACTCTTTTTCACTTTCATCCCTGTATTCGATAAGCCGACGTTAATTACATTGCTTTGGTCCGTTTCATGAAATTTATACACAACTAGTTAGAATGTGTATGCTTTTTAGGTAGTTTTTATAGTTGTGATTTTTTAAAAAAAGTGTAATTAGTTGTAATTAGTTGAATTTAGATGCGTGTTTGGTAAAAGTTATGGTTGGAATTTATTTATAGCAAAACATATATACAAAATGTTAGGTACAAATGTGGTTGCGGTTGTTTTTTAAAGTGTTTTTGATTTGGAAATGCATTAAAATATTTTTTATATTTTTTAAAAATTATTTTTGATATCAGCGCGTTAAAAATGATCTGAAAACACCAAAAATATATCAATTTGAAGCAAAGAAAAAAATAAAAAAAATCATTTTTTTAAAAAGTACTTTTGAAACGTAAAAACAAACAGAGTTTTACGAAATTCGGTTAAAAAAACATGTAAAAACTGCTGTATAAAAACTGCGTTTCAAACTTAATTTTTTAATAGGTCTCACAATACAAAATATAGTTTAGTTTGTTATCAAATACTTTACTACGTTTGTTTCACCGCAAACACAAAAGCTGGTGAAAAACAAACCCAACCTTAGATGGCTTTTAACGGGGAAAAATGAATGTGCAAGCGATTACATTGCTTTTTTTTATTAGAAATTCAAATTGAGAAGTTGATGCATATATTTAATTAATTTATTTTAAATAATCTCAAATAAAATTGAATATTTGCTATGCTGCGAGGGGGATAATCTTTTTTATAACTATATATAAAAAATGATAGTACGAAGCCCAAAATTTGATACATACTAGGCAATGGACTTTAAAACACTAAGAATGTCCTATTTTTTATGATATAATTTAAAAAAATTACTGAAAGAACAATATATTGTATATGTTAAGGTTAATCTTTGTTAATTTGCAAAACTTGTAACTCGGATAATGAAACTATAATAACCCTATAAAATATAAATTGAAATAAATTATGAAAGTTAGTTCTGATCAACCAAATACCGAAAAACAAGAATGAAAATGAAAAAAAAAATTAAAAAAACACCTAAAAAACACGGGTTAACTTAAGTAAACCAGTCTGACTCACGATATGAGTTGTGAAACTATGATGACTTCATACAGGATAAATTAAAAAAATAAAAAAGAAGCTTCTTTTAAATAAAGCCAAGTGATGAAAGAAGAAGAAATTCTATCCCAAAATAAATTTACTGGTGTATAGGTTTTTTTAAGAAAAAAAGCAAATTCTTTTATTTTATTTAGATGAAATTTTAAAAAGAATAAAGGAAAGCCATTTTAAGACGAAGCTAAGAGTATAGTTCGGATATAGTGGATCTATTACGAGGCCTCGAATCAGGGGCGAGCCTGTGAACTTGTCGATTTAATTTTTTGTCCTCCTGACAAAATTTTTTTCCAAATGACGTGTACATCAAATCTTTTGTGAACATTGTCTTCGGCAACTACAGCCTCGTTGAAAAATCATGGTAAAGGTATTTGATGTTTAAAAATCATTTTTTAAATTTTTTTTTAGCTTAAAACACTTGAAAAATATTGTAGAGATCTTGATAAACTTGTTTTTAATCTTAAATAACTCAAAAATCAATTAAAAAATTTAAAATTATCCCAAATCCAAAAACTCATCGAACTCAAATCTACAATCTCATGTAAAAAAAAACATAGACAAAACTCTTTTCATCGAATGAAACTAATTAACACTAAGATCAACATTTTCCATGAACATTGTTGGTGTCAATCGGAACTTTCTCTTTCTATTACTGGAATTCAAAAACTCTCTTTTTTCTTTCTCAAACTAAAAATCTAAAAATAAAACAAATAAAGTTTTCAGCCAAAATTGAATTTTAAAAAATTTGAGGAACCGAATAAGTTTATAACTTGGAAATCAAAAGGATGAAAGTAAAAATTTCTCTCCAATTTTAAAATGCCACCCATTTCCTTCAATTTTTCTACTATGATCATTTGTCTTTCAATCTTTCCTTTTCTCAATAAATTTACTTAATTTTGCTTTTAATTTGGTCTTATAGGGGCAAATTAAAAAAAAATGAAAATTAGGATGGAAAAAAAATAGCATTGTAACAATTCACACATATGTTTTAGTCCAGTTTGCTTTTTACACCATGGAGCTTAATGTTTTGTATAATAGTCCACACTATTTTTCACGGATAAATTGAGCAAGCAACACACAAAATAAAAACAAATGGTGAATTGACAGCAATAAAAAGTTTTATTGAAATAATATATTTTTGGATATCGTGGTTTTAAACTGCAACATCAATTAAATCCAGAATTAACTGATTGATCGGTTCGTAATGGTCAGTTAAACCGGTCAACCAATTTAAAAAATTACAAAATTATCAAAATTGATGCCCGAGATGATTTTTGAAATCTAAATATTTGATGATCGGAGTAGTGGATTTCATGGTTATTTTTGAAATCTAAATATTTTTGAAAAACGGTATTCAGAAGTTATAAAAATTTGAGTATAATCCAATGATCAGATTAAAAGTTATAACCCTTTAAAGTCATTATTATGGTATAGCACAATTAGACTTTCTCTTGGGTCTAGACTTATTCCACTGGTTCACATATTCATTTCTTAGTCCATCCACGTAACATATATGTGGCATATCCTTATATAGTTGTGTCAAACTCATATCTAATTGCTCAGAATCATCCGTTGTCGCAAGTTCAATTACATCATTGACACTTATAAGACATATTTGGAAAAAAAATTCACAAAATCATAGTTTTTGTGTTCAATGATCGATCAGTTCATATAATTATATCAATGAGGCTACATGTTAAATTATTACTATTTTGAAGAGTAATAATTATCTTGTCTCGCCTATAAATAATGATATTCAGTGAATGTTATATTTCTTAAGAGCGACAATGTAAAAATATGTTATTTTACCTTTTTTTTTTAATAATATTATTATGCCAAAACTTTCAAATTTATGTTCTATTATATATATATAAAAAATAAAAACCTGCATTTTACGTCACACAGCACCATGTTTTCTATAATTAATAAGTGGTATGTATATTACATACCAAAAAAGAGGTTGGTGTCTTAGGGGTTGGTGGTGTGTTGGCCATGGGCTTCCAAGCATAGTTTTTAAATCCGGACTGGCCCGACGGGTTGACCCGAGACCCTGCCGACCCGGGTCTGGGACCGGTCCTGGTGGAGGTAAAAACCCGCTTGGAAATTGGCTCGAAGAAACCCAGTCCACCCGGTGGGTCGACTCAGGACCCGATCCACCTGGTCAAACACTGGTGAGACTCGGTCAATTTTTTTTATATATTGACAGTCATTAAACGACGTTGTTTTGGCCTTTTAAAAGGCCAAAACATTGAAGACTGAAGAGTGAAGAAGAACAAAGCAATATCAATTACAATTTGTAAACCTAATTAACTCAACTCTTTGAAACTCAGCTGAGGAGCAGAGGATGTCTTGACTATTGATCATTGTTGTTTCTCTGCAAAAAAGGTTTGAATCTCCTTCTTTCACTCTTTGTTTTCTTTATTCTTGGCCGATGAAACAATTTGTTTTCAAATATGAAATTAAGCACAATAATAACAAAACACCACCAATCAGTCACCCCCCTCCCCCCTCAATCTATCGAACAACTGAACTGCATGCCTTGTCTTTTTCTGATTTAACAATGGAGGAGACCGACGCTTCTACTCTCGGCGAGAAAACCATAAGCAAAAAGTTAGTCTCTCTCATTTGTTCTTACTAAAAATTTTGTTTTCTATTTTTTTCAGTGATAGATTGATTGTGGCTTTTGGGTATGTTGCTACTCTTGTAGTGCACTGAAGAAGGAACTAAAGAAAAAGAAGAGAGATGCTAAAAAGAGGTGTTTTTTTATAGGTGTTTTTTTTTAGTTGACTCATCTATCTGACCTGTGACCTGATTACTTGACGTGTGTGTATATATATTTGGAATTAATGATGTATTTGGTCCATTTCACAACTCATTTTTATTACCTACTGCACTCAGTTTTTATCCACCCCCCCTTTTTTTTTTTTACCGACAATGTCTAACCCCCCAGTCAAAGGCCACTATATTCCTTCGCAGGACCAAGCCACTTGGTCCCGACCCAGCACCTGAAAACCTTGGGTTTTGGAGTAGAAATCAAGCAAAATGAATCTTGATATTGGATCAACAGGACACAGGATTCAAAACCAATTGGTTCAGCACCAAAAAAAATTATAATTTAAATAGTAATATTATACCACAAATAATAATATTTTTCTATTAATACTTTGAATTATAATAAAAATAATAATATTTATAAAACAAATACTTATATTTAAAAACCCAACAATATTTCTAACACAAACAGTAATATTTTTTAGATGAATATTTAGAATTATAATAATAATTATTATTATATTAAGAATTCCAAGAATATTTATAACATAAATAATAAAATTTTTAATATTTTTAATAATAAAATTTAAAATATTTATAATACAAATAATAATACCATTGGGTATGGCTGTATAAATAGTCAGACCCAAGGATATTGGGTTCAGCTGCCCAGGTAGACCCAAGAACGATGGGTCTAGCTGGACAACAAGACCCAACCCCTTTTTGTAGTGTTCTGAGTCTGGTTGAGCGAGACCCAACACTAGTGGTTTCTTTTAAAAGTGTTTTGGGTCTGGCTTGGCAGCCAGACCCAACAACGTTGGGTGCAGCTACCAATTCAGACCCAGTAGTTTTTGGTAGAAAAAACAATGCCCTCAGCCTCAATTGTTGACCCAAGAACACGACAGAGCAACGCCCCCTGGCAATTGGATGGTCCTAGCGCTAGGTGTCCTTTTTCAAATTTTAGTCACAGCTTATAGTACCCACGCTACAGTACAAAATAGTGAAAACACTCACAATACATAGTAGCCCGCGCTATAGTAAAACACTGATCAATTTTAATTATAATTAATCAGCATGCCGTTGACATTGCTGGACCATTTTCAAAAACATTTTTTTTCTCAGAGGAATTAAATAAATATTCTAAGAACTCTAATGATTTAAATTATATATAGAAACGCATTTATCAAAACCTTTTTACTTTTTCATCAGTTTCTTTTTTAATTTTGGTAGAAGAATGATTTTTTTAATTGAAAGTATGGTTATTTGAACAAAAAAAAATAAAAAAAAAATAAATACCCTTGAAAACTCAAATAATTTAAATTAAGTAGGCAAAAATATACTTATTTAGCAAAAACTTCATTTTCTTTATTCATTAAGTTCTTTTTAAATTTTATAGAAAAATAAATTTCTATCAGAAACATGGTTATTCAAATAAATTAAAAAAGCATATCATGAGTTGTAAAGCAATTAAAAAAGAAGAAACAAAAATAAATTTTTAATTATTTTTACGCACCTATATAAAAAATAACAAAATAATCACTTAAAGAAAATAATATGAAAAACAACAAAATATATATTTTTGTTTCGTTGAATATTTATGAGATATGTTTTTAAGAACAACTACACATTTGTTTCATATATAACAATAAATAAAAACAAGTATTAGTGTCGCACGTCGAAAAAATCCGCGCGCGGCGTCGGCTGGCGATTCTTTTCGTTTCTTCTCGTTTTGCTTTGATTGGTTCGTTGGAGTCGCCACCTAGTAATTGATTACGGGCTACTAGGAAACCGGATGTACTGGTCTTGTCAGAGATTCGCGGGTAAGGGACTGGTTGTGGTTAGGGAAGGTATTAGCACCCCTAACGCACCCTACCTGAGGTAAGCTGCTTCGTGGACTTGATGTGTTTTTAAAAATAAAACTTTTAGCCCAATTCTAAGGCTTCGATAATTCAGTTATTAGTTCTCAAAATATATGTAGATACATGTTCTACATTTTCATGGAAAATATAACATGATTTTTATCTGTCCTTTAGATATTTGTGCATATAAATTAAAATATTAAATTCATTTTTTTCTTTTGATTCAATAACATACATAACAAAACAAAAAAAAAAAAATACAATCACACACAACTCTTTTTCTATTATTATTTGTTTTTTCTTCTCTTCTCTTATCTTTTCTTTCTTTTTTTCTTTTCCCTCCACATTTACACAAAGTACAAATTATAAAAAAAACTCAAAATTACACAAATATTACATTAAACAATTTGAAAATTACAAAATAATCCAAAAAATTCAGGAAAACATTCTGGGATGCATTCTGGGTCTGTCTGAACAGTAGTGGCGCGTTGCTCCACGCGCCACCGCCACTGGCGGCGCGTGGGTTCACGCGCCGCCGCCGATGAGGACCGAAAACCAGTGGATCGGGAACGTCTTCTTCTTCCCTGTCTTCCTCCGCCGGCGGTGAGGGTCACCGTCACCTGCAACAACAAGAAAAACGCACAAAAAAGCAGTCGGTTTTAGTTTTTTTTTTTTTTTTTTTTTTTTTTTTTTAGATCTATTCAAAGATCTCTGTTCTCTCTTATCCTGGTTCGTCTTTTTTCTTCTGCCGATGGTTGATCTGGTCGCGGCTGTCGTCTGTGACTGTTGGAGCTGCGGTGGAGAGGGGAGGCAGTTGACCGGTCGGCGTCGCTGGTTTGTGGGTTCTACTCCTCCGTTGCTGTTGATGGTCGGCCAAGGGAGAAGAAGGCGCTGTTGCTGGCCTCTGTCGGGTGGAGCTGCTGCTGTTGTGGTGCTCGCTGGAGGCTGGTCTGTGGCCGGATGTGGACGGCGTGGAAGGCACTGCTGGAGGAGGGCGCTGCTGGCTCCTACGGGGAGGGGCCGTCGCTGCTGGAAGAAGAAGAAACCAGGGGGCAAAGGGGAGTGGCCGGTCTCTGTTTTTTTGGAGGAGAAGACGATGGAGAGGAAAAAAGAAGGGAGGCTACGGTGCTGGTTTGTCTTCCTTCACTGCTGGTGTTCGGCGGATGACAGACTGGGAAGGCTGGTTGTGTTTGGGCGAGAAGGAGCAGGAAAACGGTGCTGGTTTGAGGGAAGAAGAAGATGCTGGAACCGGCTGGAGAGGAAAAAACCAAAACGTGGGGGGGGGGGCGGCTCCTCTTGGAAAAAAAAAGATGGGTTTAGGGTTAGGTTTTTTGTATTTTTTTCTGATGGTGTCAAAATTGCCCCCCTCCCTCTAGGTTTGTGTTGAAGGCAGCTATTTATAGGCAAAATGTTGCTTGGGCCTCAAAATTGGTCCCTCAACTCTCTCTTTTTTTTGTAAATTTTGATTTTTTCTTATTTTTTTGTATTTTTTTAAAACGAGCAATATCAACGTCGACTTAAATGAGGAAAATCAATGATTTTAAAAATGACGCGTGAAAAGTTGAACGCGTTCAAAAAAACCTTTGAAAACTTAAATTCTTTTTTAGACGACGTTGAAAATGCTAAAAACGATGCAAATATATTAAAAACGTATTTTTTTTGGATTTTCATTGTTTTTTGCTATTTTTGGATTTTCCGAAAATTTTATCAAAAAGGTGGGTCAAAAATTGGGTAACAACAGATGCCCCCTCTTTACAATGCTTACGAAGCAAAACTCCTCGATGTTTCGCATAGTAAGCTTTGTAAAGAAAACAAAACGAAAATAATCTCATTATCTTGGATGATTTCAAGGGCGACTTGCCCACACATACTCAAAGTGGTCTATTTTCACGGGCGACCTGCCCACACACTCACACTGGTCTATTTTCACGGGCAACCTACCCACATATACTTACTTTGGTCTATTTTCAAGGGCGACCTGCCCTTTTGATTGGGTTTACCTGAGATCCCATCTGGCGATCTACCAAGAACCAAAATCGGTGTATAGCTCGGTCAACCTGAAATCCCATCTAACGATTTCCTTTACCCAAAGCTAAATTCTGCGTGGTTAGGCTAAACCAAGATCCATTCACCGATCCCCTTTAACTTGAACCAAAATCCTTTGTGGTTAGGCTGAACTGAGATCCCTTTGCCGATCCCCTTCAACCAGAAACAAAACTCCTGTGTGCGGTTAGGATAGACTGAGATTCCTTTCGCCAATCCCCTCTAACCAGAACCGAAACTCTTGTATGGTTAGGATAGACTGAGATTCCTTTCGCCAATCCCCTCTAACCAGAACCAAAACTCCTGTGTGCGGTTAGGATAGACTGAGATTCCTTTCGCCAATCCCCTCTAACCAGAACCGAAACTCTTGTATGGTTAGGATAGACTGAGATTCCTTTCGCCAATCCCCTCTAACCAGAACCAAAATCTGTGTGGTTGGGCTGAACCGAGACCCCTTCGCCGATCCCCTTCAACCACACCAAAACTCCTGTGTGCGGTTAGGATAGACTAAGATTTCTTTCGCCAATCCCCTCTAACCAGAACCGAAACTCCTTTATGGTTAGGATAGACTGAGATTCCTTTCGCCAATCCCCTCTAACCAAAACCAAAATCGGTGTGTGGTTAAGCTAAACTGAAATCCCTTCGCCGATCCCCTTTAACTAGAACCAAAATCTGTGTGGTTAGGCTGAACTGAGATCCCTTTGCCGATCCCCTTCAACCAGAACCAAAATCTGTCGTAGTTAGGTTAAACTGAGATCCCTTCGCCGATCCCCTTTAACCATAACCAAAGTCTGTGTGTGGCTAGGCTAAACTAAGATCCCTTCGCCGATCCCCTTTAACCAGAGCCAAAATCTTTGCGGTTGAGCTGAACTGAGATCCCTTCGTCGATCCCCTTCAACCGGAACCAAAATCTATGTGTAGCTAGGTCAACCTGGAATCCCCCCTGGCGACTCCCTTCAACCTAAGCTAAAATCTTCATGTTGTGGTTAACCCAAGATTCCTTTTGGCAATCTCCTTTAACCAAAAAATATATTCCTTCTTCAAGATGATAGGGTTTGAATTGAAGACTCTTCTTCGTTGATCTTCTTATTTCTTTGAGATTTCCCTAATGTTAGGGTTTATCTCATCTTCCTCCCATTCCAGGGTCAAAACCATGATTCTTTGTTGTTCTTCAAATCAACAATTCTTTCTTTGTCCCCAATCTTGCTGGACTACATTGAGGATTTTTCCTGCAACAAATCAAAAATATATGCAATGCTTCGATGTTAGATGACATGCATGCATCCTTACCTAATTTGAAATATAGGTCCCCCCTCTTCAATGTTCCATCATCACAGGGTGCCTTTGTTTGTTATTCAAAGCTTTCTTTATTCTTTCAATGAACTGGCTCATTCGTGTGCTAGCCTTCCACTTAGATGTAAGTGCAGTGCTTATCATGGGTCGTCCATGATGATTACTACTCTTGCTGCTTCTCAAGCTTGACCATGCTTCCATGTGTGATGTAGCTCACTTCATCCATCTCCTAGATTCTCTCCAAAATTGCCCTTTGATTGGTTGTGCATGCCAACGCCCATTAAAATTGTCAATCAATCATGAACTTGCCTATAGTTGAAACAATACTTTTCAAGTATATGTTATCATCAACTTTCTTGGAAACTGCCAAGTCATCCGGACATGCATCTCATAGCTTGCAATAAAAAACTCATCGTTGTAAACTCAATGTTCTTCTCCAGGGATTCCTCTCAGCTTGTCAAATCAGATCATGAAAAGAAATGCATTGACATCATTAATGATGTTCATCACCCATATTCATGCGGTGAAGTGCGCCTTTGGCTTCAAAACAAATGGCCCCACAGTCAGCCTTAGTGGGTGCATCCTTCCAACATTCATTCAAATGCGACTATGTGATAACATCGTTCAAAAGTCATAGCCATGTTGGGGATGATAAACCAAGATGAAGATATGAAAATATCCTTCAAGTGCAGCGTTGCCCATTAATTGTTGCTGAAGTTCACTAAATCATGGATTGTCTTTGAACAACATTGCCCCCAATATGATCTAAACATGCTCATTCTTCTGTCTATAACCAAATGGCTTTTGTGATCGCCAGGAATGACTTTGATGGACTTCGCCAACTCATCGTTCGATTCTTTCTCTGCCCCCCAGCTGATCTGAATACCTTTAGCTTTCATTCTCAGGGTTCACTGTATTGCCCCCAGGTGGTCAACTTCTCAAGGAGTGTCAAGAAGTGTTGATGTCATTCTTGTCAAGGATTTTGCAAACTCGATCGATATTCTTCTTGTTTGACAATCTTTCTGTTCTGGAATCAACTCTCATACTTCAAAGATCATGTTTATTCAAAGTCTAGTTTGTTGAAATGAAATCAGAGATGTCCTTTTTTTTGAAAAGAGCTTTTGAAAACCAAGCTTTTTTTTTTTTTTTTATCAAAGACCCAACACACGTTATTCGAAATATATAGTCCTTTGATTGTCATGTATTTTGAAAACAGAAATTGACCCATTGTAAGACTAAAATGGTTTTTTTTTTTTTTTTTCATGGTTCTTTGTATCCATTTTAGACTCTGATTTTGGGTGTATCTTTTGATGGTCTATGATGAGGTGACCTTTTTTTATGAATTTCAAAAAAACAAGATGCTCAAGTCAAAAGTCGGGCTTTATCAAGAAAGATTGTTTCTCTTCTTAGCACTTATTTTATCAGCATGCATAATAACCAATAGCTTAATTCATGAAGTCACGACCCTTATGGAAAAGCTCTTCAAGTTTTGAGAGCGCCATTTATCGGTTCAAATTGCTCACTTGATCAAAAAGGGCTTTTAAAAGCACGTAATACAGGCTATGGTTCATGGCTTATGAAAGAAGGGAAATTCACAGGCTCAAAAGGTGTTTGAGGGTTTCAACGACCTAGGATCAACATCAACTATTCATCAACTCTCTTTCTTGTTGTCATTGTGGAGAAAGTGACATATAACCTTGTTAATCTCAAAGATCAGAATTCTCTTAACATAAGTCATAATGCAAATCCACCTTTCCTTGATGAATAACCAACCTCAATCATCTGATAACATCAGAGGCTTTATAATGGATACCAAAAGTCACGTTTATAGCTTAGTCTTTTTTCTGCTATTGACTTTTGTTGTGCCTTTCCTTAATTGAAATTTCTTTTGCTCTTCATAGACTTGATAGGCGTTCTCCTTCCTTTATCTTTGACTTGTCTTTAAGTGAAGACAATTTCAACTTCTTCTTTTTTTCAATCTTTTTTTTTTCTTTTTTTCTTTTTTTTTTTCATAGCCTTCCTCAAAATTTTCTTATATGCCCCCCAGTCTATGTGTTTTCTTGTAGCCCTCTCTCAATCATTGGACTTTTTTCTAAGCCTTCCCCTTTATCCATTAATTATATCAATGTCTCCAACATATCTCTCATCTGCCCCCAGTGTGGGGTGTGATCCAAGTCAGGGTTTTTTATGAAAAGAATATTCTATCCAGCTCAAAATGGGACTACAAGGGATATAATCTTTAGAAAGTGAAGGGATATCAAAGATGGCCTTTTCTCATTTCAAGCAAGGTCGGTTAGAACCGATAAATTTTGACCCCATCCAGTGTAATGATTGGGACTTGTAAGAATCATGATTCACGAGTCTATAACTACCGAATCCACTACATGTTATTATGCATACTGCCAAAACTTAGCTATATGATGTGTGGTTCAGTTTCAGGAGGTATGAGTTCAAAATTGTTTGGTCACCTTATGTCATTTTCAAGCATCGAGTCATTTCTGCAATCAAAATACTTTTAATCTTCAGGATTGATTATCTTTAATTTTGCATGTTGGAGTTTGATCAAAATATTTTGTCAAAATAAAATGCTAAACATCCGTTGATTTCAAAACAACAAAGAGACAAAAATAAGACATGTTTCGGTAAAGGATGAGATGTGATCCCAAAACCAAAATGCAGAATTCCATAACAATATGATTGACAGTTCATCACCATTCTTGAATCAGCTTTTCTGGCAATATCTGTGTTTTGCCAAGCACTTTCGATCGCATGTTATTCTGAAGATGTTTGGGGGATAATATAGCCAATGATACCCTCCTTCACAGACTCCACTTGTCTCTTGCTCACCAACTTTCGGACTCAATTCTTGCAACTGTTCACTTGAAATGGTTGAGGACCCCACCATGACATCACATCTCTTGTTCAGATTAAACCACCTAGAGAATGGTGGTTGCATGGGATTTGTCGGAGTCAGGTAAAAGTCTGGAATCTAGCAGATGCTGGTAAATAAACTCACATGGCAAAGGAATGTCTATCTTTGGCAAAGACATTGGAGTGGTCGATGATACAACAAGACCTGGCTAGACCACATAATTAAGGTTTCCCACCGTCAGAGTCTTCCTTTGATTCATCTCTCATCATTGTTCTGGAATCCTTGGCAGAACCTTCAATCTTTCCCATCTTGATAGCTTGTTCATTCTTTTTTTTTTTTTTGGCAATTCATACAACTTCATGTCAATCTTCCAATGCTATTGTTGTTGCGGTTGGATTGTTGGAAACCTCTCAATAGCTAAGGAATCCTGGTAGTGCACAAAAACAAAAACGTGTGGAATCACACATTGTCAAAACTGGAAGAGAGCCCGATGAATCTAAAGCTCCTCTATCTCCTCTTCGATTCCCCACAGACAGTGGAACAAACAGACATCTGTAAAGGGAGTTCTCCTCTATTGAAGTTTCAGTCTTCTTCATGTTGTTTAGTCTAGGCTTGTCTTTTCTCCCTACTTTTGCGTTTTCAAGCTAACACTGATGGGAGAAAACCGCATATGATCTGAAACTACTGCATCCCTTCTTGGATTTCCCACTTGCAAATTCACCAACAGATTCCTGCCGAGGGAGCTCTGCCACGTTGAAGTTTGATGTCTGCTCATATTTTTCAGACCAGGCATGGCTCTTCAACCTATTACAGTGTTTCGGTGCTGAAACTGATGAGACAAAGTTTTGTAGCGTATGAAAGTACTGCATCCCCTCTTGCATTCCCCACTAGCAGATCCACAAACAAATCTCTACAGAGAGAGCTCTGCCACGTAGAGGCTCAGTGTCTAATCATGTGATGCTGCACTGGAATTGGGCTCACAATGGGGGTAACTTCAAAGAAGGCTAATGCACCATGCACAGAAGGCTAACAGTTATTTGGTGCCATTGGAAGATGTGAAGGCGATGAGCAATAATCAATGCAACTGAACAAAAGGTTGTCATTAGTTGATGACTGAAGGCATTGCTGTTGTTGTTCATTACTGAAAAGGGAAGGTGTAACTTTCATCGGACGTGGACAAACAGTGTTCCCACAGAAGACTGTGCAGACTTCAATTTGATGCTCAACACTTGTTCAAGCAGATCTGAGTCTGGCTGCTTCACCTTTGCTGCTCTCAACTTCATTTTGACACCGTGCCTCTCTGACCCCTTTCTTTATTATCCATCTTTTTCCATCCAGTGTAGTAAACCTCGGATAGGGGAACCTATTTTTCCTCCCGGTACATGCATGATAAATGTATGAACATGTAAACTATATGATGAACTCGCCTTTCGAGGGGTGACATATGGTCGCAACTCTTGTATGATGAAACAAGAATCTTGATTCTTGCCCAAACTCTACAATGATAATTTTCTGAGTGACGGCCATTGGGTCACCCACAAATCTTGAGTTCAAGATGCTTCAAGAAGGGTTTGCCCTGATGCTAAACAATGTATACGGAGCATACATCCTAAAGGCAGGTTCTAATCTTTTTAAGTGAGACAAAAGAGAGGTTTACTACTTGGTCTCTAAAAAGGGTCTCTTGTTGTCCCAGTGTTGCCCTCGTGGAGGCAATATAGGGGCTTGTAGGCAATGAGATGGCACGTGTCCAACTATTACCAGTCTAAGCACTCAACGAAGAGTTAGGGTTTACACAAACTTAAACCTTGACTAAAAGTCGTAAGGTAAGCTGTTAGTCCCCCACCTAACCTGAATCTTGTGTGCTTTAAAAAAATATGTGATGCATGAGACAATTTTACAAAATGCATGAATAAAACAAAACTAAAACAAGACAAAATGCAAAAACATAAACACATCAAATACACAAAGCTTAGTCCAATAATGTCGAAAACAATACCTTCCCCAGTGGAGTCGCCATTCTGTCGCACGTCGAAAAAATCCGCGCGCGGCGTCGGCTGGCGATTCTTTTCGTTTCTTCTCGTTTTGCTTTGATTGGTTCGTTGGAGTCGCCACCTAGTAATTGATTACGGGCTACTAGGAAACCGGATGTACTGGTCTTGTCAGAGATTCGCGGGTAAGGGACTGGTTGTGGTTAGGGAAGGTATTAGCACCCCTAACGCACCCTACCTGAGGTAAGCTGCTTCGTGGACTTGATGTGTTTTTAAAAATAAAACTTTTAGCCCAATTCTAAGGCTTCGATAATTCAGTTATTAGTTCCCAAAATATATGTAGATACATGTTCTACATTTTCATGGAAAATATAACATGATTTTTATCTGTCCTTTAGATATTTGTGCATATAAATTAAAATATTAAATTCATTTTTTTCTTTTGATTCAATAACATACATAACAAAAAAAAAAAAAAAAATACAATCACACACAACTCTTTTTCTATTATTATTTGTTTTTTCTTCTCTTCTCTTATCTTTTCTTTCTTTTTTTCTTTTCCCTCCACATTTACACAAAGTACAAATTATAAAAAAAACTCAAAATTACACAAATATTACATTAAACAATTTGAAAATTACAAAATAATCCAAAAAATTCAGGAAAACATTCTGGGATGCATTCTGGGTCTGTCTGAACAGTAGTGGCGCGTTGCTCCACGCGCCACCGCCACTGGCGGCGCATGGGTTCACGCGCCGCCGCCGATGAGGACCGAAAACCAGTGGATCGGGAACGTCTTCTTCTTCCCTGTCTTCCTCCGCCGGCGGTGAGGGTCACCGTCACCTGCAACAACAAGAAAAACGCACAAAAAAGCAGTCGGTTTTAGTTTTTTTTTTTTTTTTTTTTTTTTTTTAGATCTATTCAAAGATCTCTGTTCTCTCTTATCCTGGTTCGTCTTTTTTCTTCTGCCGATGGTTGATCTGGTCGCGGCTGTCGTCTGTGACTGTTGGAGCTGCGGTGGAGAGGGGAGGCAGTTGACCGGTCGGCGTCGCTGGTTTGTGGGTTCTACTCCTCCGTTGCTGTTGATGGTCGGCCAAGGGAGAAGAAGGCGCTGTTGCTGGCCTCTGTCGGGTGGAGCTGCTGCTGTTGTGGTGCTCGCTGGAGGCTGGTCTGTGGCCGGATGTGGACGGCGTGGAAGGCACTGCTGGAGGAGGGCGCTGCTGGCTCCTACGGGGAGGGGCCGTCGCTGCTGGAAGAAGAAGAAACCAGGGGGCAAAGGGGAGTGGCCGGTCTCTGTTTTTTTGGAGGAGAAGACGATGGAGAGGAAAAAAGAAGGGAGGCTACGGTGCTGGTTTGTCTTCCTTCACTGCTGGTGTTCGGCGGATGACAGACTGGGAAGGCTGGTTGTGTTTGGGCGAGAAGGAGCAGGAAAACGGTGCTGGTTTGAGGGAAGAAGAAGATGCTGGAACCGGCTGGAGAGGAAAAAACCAAAACGTGGGGGGGGGGGGCGGCTCCTCTTGGAAAAAAAAAGAAGGGTTTAGGGTTAGGTTTTTTGTATTTTTTTCTGATGGTGTCAAAATTGCCCCCCCTCCCTCTAGGTTTGTGTTGAAGGCAGCTATTTATAGGCAAAATGTTGCTTGGGCCTCAAAATTGGTCCCTCAACTCTCTCTTTTTTTTGTAAATTTTGATTTTTCTTATTTTTTTGTATTTTTTTAAAACGAGCAATATCAACGTCGACTTAAATGAGGAAAATCAATGATTTTAAAAATGACGCGTGAAAAGTTGAACGCGTTCAAAAAAACCTTTGAAAACTTAAATTCTTTTTTAGACGACGTTGAAAATGCTAAAAACGATGCAAATATATTAAAAACGTATTTTTTTTGGATTTTCATTGTTTTTTGCTATTTTTGGATTTTCCGAAAATTTTATCAAAAAGGTGGGTCAAAAATTGGGTAACAACAATTAGGATGAAAAACATGAAATATTATTTTAAAACCATGTAATAATTGAATAAATTTTTTTTTAAAAATCATTGCTATTAATTATTTAAACAATATTTTATTTTAAGATGCAAGTCCTTAAAATAATAGCACAAGGGCACCTGGCTTCAAATAGATGCCTTTAGGCTTAAGTCTGGGCCATGTGCCCAGACTTCGGTTTTTTTATTTATAAAAATAATAGGAATAATTCTTAATCATTGGGATGGCTTCGATGACATCAAATAAATTTATTTTTACTTGAAAAATCAAAATTCCAGTCTTTTTTTTTCACATGAAAAAATCACATGGATCATTGAAATTTCATTTCCACCCATAAAACATATTTTAACTAGGTTAAAAATTTAAAATCAAATTAAATATACATTGTTTCAAGCCTCGATCTACTCATACAATATTATTAAAGGTGGAAACACCTCCATTAAATTTCTTTCTTAAACATGAATTCATATGCACTAAAAAAAATAGAGTTATTGATTGTTGATATTTGAATCACATATTAATATTTATATATATTTTAATGATAACAAATAAATAAAAGTGAACTAATAATATACTTGGTTGAGAATAAATTTAAATAAATTTCATATGAAGTCAACATTAACAAGTATGAAGAATTGAACAAGAAAATCTATCAACAAATCCAAGATACAAAGGAAGTGAAGACGTAATTTTCAATATTCATTTTATTGCTAATTATGTAAATCTACATATCTTACTTGATAGTACAAATTAAAATGAACTCACACTTCACATTACATGCATTATAGAATTAATATGTATTTAAACGGTTCAAGATTCACCAAGTTTAAAACTATTAAATTTGGGTCTTAAGGTGAACTGGTCGACCACTTGGCGATACCAGGTGAACCCGATCTTGTTTATTAAGAATGAAATCCTAGAAATCTGTAGGAATCGATCGATCGATTGGCTTGACCTATTTAAACCGATCAACCGTTTAAGTCGTCAATGGGGGTTCCAACAACTAATTTATTTTAAAAACTTATAAACAACTCTCATTTTGCAAAAATAAAAAAAAAGGATTATGAACATATAATATATATAAATACCATTTCAAAAGCAAAACTAACTAGAAATCATCAATCTTAATATGGTATAAAATTATGCTAAATTGAACTTTCATAACCAAGCACAAGGTTATAATTATCACACTCAGCACACTTATACTCTTTCAAACATATGAAGTTCTATTGAGCGAGTTATAAAGACATAAGATTTAATTGTATTATCTAGTCATATAAAGAGTATTATTTCATTTCAAACAATTATAAACCTTCAAGAGTTTATGAGGTAAATCAACAAGAAGAAACATCTTGAAAAAATTATTTATTCAAATGGTAAAAAAAATAATTTGATGAGGATTCATCAAATACATTATAATAATTGATTTGAATTATTAAAAAAATATAATACTTAAATATGGTTGAAATCTAAAATGTTAATGTAGACTTACTAAATCATATTAAAAATCAAGTTTATAATTTTTTTTTATCTATTTAATTTAAATATTTTATTATATTGTCAATTACTGTTAAAACCAGCCGAAGTTAGCAATGTGAAACGAGAAGGACGAGGTAGGAAGTCATCACGAAAGTACCTTTGAGGCTAGGAAAATATTTGACAACTGCTTTTTCAAAAAAAAAAACATCGAAACTCAAAACCATAGTTTTGAAACCCAATTCGGTCATTGGCCCGGTTTAGTGATCAAGTCATAGGTTAGATGGGTTGACCCGGGTTAACCCAGGTCAACCCAAAAAAAAAAAAAAAGCAAGAAAGTAGAATGGAATAAAAGTAACGGATTTGAAACGCCATCTTCAAATTCAATAAATGGAAGAACAAATGACATCAATATCTGTGCCGTTGATTACTTATAATTTTCATGGAAAATCCTCACTTTATGGCCAAGAATCCTTTTAAAGTTTTACATTTTGGTGACCTTTTCACCTTATCTTAAAGAAAAGAGAAACATAAGAGAATTGGTTTGTGGGTCTAACATGTCCATGTCTATCGACACCGATTCGCCTCGTTCTCTGCTGATATGTAGGGCTAAACGTGTAGAGGCAAAGCTGTAAATCAAAATTGAAAGAGAGGTAAGTAGCTTTGTATTCCTCAAGCTTCATTTTCGTTGTTTGAATCCACATGCAGAATGTTAGGAAGTTCTGTAGGAGCTTCAACAAATCACAGACAACACTATTTTCTCGAAAACCCTTCTTTATTATCATCTCTTAGACAGATCTCGTCAAGCAAAAGCAATGGAAATGCAAATCAACACTCATTTACAGTTTCTTACCTCGTTAACAACAGCTTATCTAACCTTATTCTCGGATTTGAAACAGCAATCAAGGATTCAAAAGTCTTTTGCTCCTCTGCTCTTCTTCGCGACTGAAATGGGTTTGAAGATTTCTTGAATTAGGCTTGAAATTAACTGGGTCTTCTATACTGTGTTCGTTCCTCTACTCTTCTTATTTTGGAATTTGGCATTTTAATTGTAAAATTTGAAAACGACATCGTTTCGGTTATATATATATAAACCCGGGTCTCAACCGGGTTTGCCCGGGTCGGCCGGGTCTCTCCGGGCCAATTCCTAGCCTGTTTTTTGCTTAGACCCGGCCCAGCCACAGACCCGGGTCAGCCGGGTCTCGGGCCGATCCTCTGGGCCGGGCCGGGTTTCAAAACTATGCTCAAAACCCAAAAACTGATTTTTCTTCTGTCTTGTCCTATTTGAGGCAAAAAGCCAAAAACAAGAAGAGGAACAAAGAAGAGAAAGTAAGATCACAGCCACCCATTTTTAATTCCAACAAAAGATCATGACCGTTGAGCTTGTCTCAAGTAAGATCACAGCCACCCATTTTTAATTCCAACAAAAGATCATGACCGTTGAGCTTGTCTCAAGTAAGATCACAGCCACCCATTTTTAATTCCAACAAAAGATCATGACCGTTGAACTTGTCTCGATTTCTTCAAAAGCCCACACAATGCCGTCAGTCATTATCTCGTGACGTCAGATTCGGTTTAAGGGTGTGTTTGGGTGGGGTGTGGTACTTTTTTTAAAAGGTATAATCCTTTTAAAATATACACCACACCTCCCTAAGAGATTCGGTTAGGGTGTGTTTGGGTGGGGTGTGGTACTTTTTTTTGAAGGTATAATCCTTTTAAAGTATACACCAGACACCTCCGTAAAGTTAAAAACCACACCTCCTTAAAATATTTTTTTAATGAAGAAAAGCCACTACACTTCCCACGTAAACAAACTAAGAAATACGTGCGAGAAGAACCTGTTTTGTCATGGTTACTTAAATACCCCTGCACACACCTATCTGTCCTCGTAACAAAAAGATACAGGAAAGGATAATCCGGGAAACTAACTATAACAACTAACCAGAACTGGTGGAAGTCATCACGAAAGTACCTTCATCCTGGAATATTGACACCTAGGATGCAATTGATGAATAGTGATTTACAAGAAGGGGTATAAGTAGCCCCTCATTTAGTTCATAATTAATTTGCTCTCGAAACATGATTTACAATCGTGGAGAAGAGGCATAATACACTGAGATGAGGAAACAGCGGGGCTCTGGCTATCCAGTTGGAAGACTTGGCAAATCCTCCCAAAGAACTCATAAAAGAAAAGGACAAGGCAAGCAGAACTTCGGCTGTCACTACGATGCTAATCTTTGCCGCTGTGAGGAAAGGTTATATACATCTTTACCAATCTTTCATCCACTATTATCGCTTCCTAAGGCAATATGTTGATGTGCATTAAGATTGTAAGACATTTTGATGAGGTTACTCTGTTTTGCAGTTTGCAAGGGTTTATTTTCTCTACACCATGCCATGCTGTCTTTGCCTTTCTCAATCCCTTGCTAATTGCTGTCATTCAAGTTAAATTCCAAGGCACAGATCAGTCTCCATTTCAAACAAGCTTACCAAGCATGTGGGCTTTTCTGTTGGCAACAATCATCTATTGCTTTGCAGTTGCTGCCACTTTTAAGTGCACAAGGTACTCTCGACTCTCAGGTCATGTTGCTTTCTTCGCAGGATCTTTTTCATCGATCTCATTGGTATCGGTCCTGCTCCCCGCCCTGCTAGGGCGTCTTATTTTTGCTGTGTGGATTATTTTGCCAATCGTGGTTGCTCGTCACTTCGTCCAATTCATATGTTTGTGGATCTACCAAAGGATCATGACGTTAATATTCAAAATACTTGGCTTTTGGTATCGGTTCCTGGATGACATTTCGGTTGAGGAACAACCAGAATACCCTGTGCAGATTATTATTTCCAATTAATTGTGTTCCACGGTAGAAGCTCCACTTTCGGATATTACTCCGACAAGTTTTTTAAAAAAGCTTCAATTTTGTTCATACTATCAAATAAAAAGTTAGCTTTTTCATATTTTATTTTTTCTCACTCCTCTCAAATCTCCATACATGTTATAATATCCAGGAAAAAACTTCAAAGAATTCAAGAAAACAAATCCAAATGGTAGCTTATTCAATGATCAGGAGTAAGTTATTACTTTTTTAAAACTAGAAGGGTGGTTTTGAGAAATTCTAAACTTGAAGGATAGAAGTTAAACATTGATGAATCTTTAGGGGAAGAAATGAAGTTTACCCAATAATCAAATTATACAATTCCCTTCTTGATAACTCATCCGCAAGCTTCCCTTTAAGAATCCCTGTGCATGCCCCTTTCCAGCTATGCATAAACTTAAATTAATCAATGGCAAGAGGATTATCCTATTGCAAACAATCCTATATTAATACCATTTTTTCCCAAATGTCGATCTAATGAAAAAGGGCGAGGAATGGATCTGTATGGATGCCATTTCTCTGAGTGTTGGGCTGACAAAGTTAGCTAATTGCTAACAAGCTTCTGCTTATTGTGGAGCCCGGGACTTGACAAACCTCCGATGAGTTCAAGTTTTGGACAAACCGGAAAAACTAAGAAACATGTTAAAGTAGCACATATGCCAAGGTAGCCCACCGAGACAAGGTTTTGACGTAAGCCCCAGTCACAGGAGCTTTCTTCGGTCATTTATTAAGTAGGATTGTCAAGATGACTCAATTTATCGTCTATTTGCAGTACAAATTCTTACAACAAAACATATTTCCTGAATAAAATAAGCATACGGCCCAAATCTCCTCAACTAATGTACCAAGTACCAACAGAATCATAACTGAATCTGAATTCGTTAACCATCATTAGGAACTGCATTGACACTACGATAGTATCAAGTATTTCATAAAATCTAATCTTATTAGACATTGGATATAGGAGAAATGAGCTGGAATGACTGAATAAGATCAGAATCTGGCAAGTTCAGAGGAGGCAGAGAGAAATGGCTGTAAGTAGAGCTGCCTCTTCTAATTTCTTGCATGGTCATTAGAGCTGCAATTGTGTTCCTTAAAATCCCTTCTCCCGCAACCGTTATTGCTTCTCTTCCTTCTTTCACTCTCTCTTCTTCCTCTACAGGGAATACTGTATCTATCATGTATTCGCATTGCTTGACAAGCTTTGATACTAGATCAGTAATAAAAAAGGGTTGCTCCAGCACCTTTTGAATGAATTGAAGGCGCAATAACCCACCTGTTCTCTTGTCATACTTCTTCAATATCTTGGCCAATCCTACATTAAAATTTGATTTCAATTTAATCATATTCCATAATTAACACATTAACATTTCAATCCTTAATGCCTAAAGGGGCTAAGCCGCTCAGAGACAAGGAGGACGGTAAAGTTTCTTCTCTCTGTTTCTTTATTTTGGGACAAGTTTTGTTAGGGTTTTTTTTTTACATAGAAGTGAGACTCGAAATTGAAATCCCACAATAAAATAATTTAAAAATATAAAATAACAATAATTAAAAACTTTTTATTTTTTTAAAAAAATTTTGAAATACAAAATAAATATACTCATTATAAAAAGCAGCTGGGTTGGAGGGTGCCCTTTTGAGATCCCAATAACGCCATCAAGGGAATCACAAAACCGGATACAGTTGCAACCATGTTCCAAAATTCGTAACTCAAAGGAGGCTTGCTATTGCAGGTTTGTGCCTGGTTTTTGGACCGAGAACAAGAATCAGCCATTAGAAGAAAAAGGGTTGCACAAAGATTGAAGATGCAATCCAGTCCAATCAAGGAAAGAAGGCTGGCTATATTGGGACCAAGGAATACAGAAGATAGAGGCAGCCATAATGTGGGTACCATGCCTGTAGTCAGGAGAAGAGAAGGGCCCAGAAGCCACATCGGCCATTTAAGAAACTGAAATTGCACATTTGCACCAATGACTGATTCTTTGTATCTGTAAGCTCTTCACTGTTGGTTGCTGGTGCTTCAGCTGTGTCTTCAGACTTCAAGGTTTCAAACATGTTGCTAGTTTTCTTCAATAAGTTACCAGAAGCATCAATGGTAGGAGCATATGTGACAGGTGAAGGTTCCCATGGAGTCAATTTAGTGCAGCAAACAGTGGTGTGATTAACATGAATTCTAGGAAATCTGAGACCATGATGCATGTTTAGGTTGCTTAGCAATTTTAGCTTCCTGAGATGGACTTGGTGAGCATTAATAGTAGACATTGTTGGAGGAGCTTTAACTAGTGATGCCATCGCTTGATTTGCAATCGAAGCTTTACCGAGTTGCATGTAAGATATGGTCTCAATCTCTGAAACACGGAAACAGAGGCCATAAGAACATTTGCCAAATCAAAGAAGATCACAGTTCACAAACCAGTGAGTTCTCTGTGGTTTAAACTAACTGCATATTTGTTTAAAAAAATTTCCTATACAGCCACCATAACTTCTTCCGGCTAACAAATTATTTTAACATCTCCAAGCAGCTTAATCACACAGCAACCATATACTCCGGACACCACAACAATTGACTCTCGAGAATTTTACAAGAAAGTAATAGATTACAGTGAGTTAAAATAGAATCATTTGAAAATAAAACATTGCCAAAATTTACAAAACAGTAGCACCATCAAGCTCATCACAACTTGAGCTATTAAACTTCAAAATCAGAAATTAATGACAAAATTCAACAATACCCACCATAAAAGTTAGAGAATTGAAAGCCCAATCAGAAAACAGCTTCCATTTCTCAATTCACCAACTTCAACTACACTCTACAATGCAACTACCGTAAGCGCTCTAAAAACTAGAAAGAAACAGATTTTATCGAATAATAAGCAATCGTTGAAAAAAGAGACATCTAAGAAGTAAGAACATCTAATCAAGACAAAGAAAAAGAAAAGAAACTTGAAATTGAGGTTTAACTTCTGAGAGAAAGGAAGAGAAACCTTGCTGTGTTGATTATGTAAGGAAATTGCAGTGGAGTTTTTTTCTTTTTTATGAGCTCAAATCTCTGAAGGACCGAGTTTCTGGCCTGAATTCGTGAAATGAAACTTGGCCGAGACAGGGTTGACGAAAAAATCCGAGTTTGTTTCACATGTAATTTCAGAGTTTTTTAAACAAAAACAAAAACAAGTTAAGTTAGTTTGGGTCAGCCCACTTGACTTCCGACCCAAATCTTTAATCGGATAGATCGTGGATTGAGTTTTATAACAGTGGTTTCACTGAGTTATACCATGCTTTGCTTAGGGGTGATGTTCGGTTCGGTTTTTATAAAAAAAAAGTAACCAAACCAAAAAAAAAAAATTGAAAAAAAAAAACTGAAACCGGGTCAAACAGACCGGTTTCGGTTCGGTTTTTTAGGGAAAAACCGGTTCAAACCGGTTTGGCTCGGTTTGGTTCGGTTTTTTCCGGTTTTGGCTTAATTTTTCCGTTTTGGCTCGGTTTTGGCTTGGTTTTTCCGGTTTTGGCTCGGTTTTTTTCCGGTTTCGGTTCGGTTCGGTTTTTTGGTTATAAAACCGAAACCAGACCGAACCGACCGGGTTTTTAAAATTTTAATCGGTTTAATCGGGTTTTTTTTCGGTTCGGTTTTTTCAGTTTTTTTTTTTCCGGTTTTCTCGGTTTATTCAGTTTTTTGGTTTTTTTGCTCACCCCTTGCTTCTATTTTGAATATATATAGCATTCATGTAGAAGTTATTGAAAAGATATAATGACGCTAGAAAGCTCAAAATTTGAAATATATTAAAAGTTTGTTTGAAATTATGGTTTTAAATATTTTTTATTTATAAATATATTAAAATAATATTTTTTTTATTTTTTAAAAGTTATTTTTAAAATTATTACATCAAAACAATCTAAAAATATAAAAAATTATTTTTAATAATTTTTTTTTAATTTTAAGAGAACACGGTTCCAACCACGTTCTCAAATGCTCCCTAAATAGCACACTTTAAAACATTGAGAATGTATTTGATAATACATTTTAAAAAAAAATATTAAAACAATAATATATTGGATAGATTGGGATTAACTTTGATTAATATATAAAACTCACGACTGAAATAATAAGATTATTATATCCCATAAAATATAAATCAAAATAAATTGGAAAGGCTAATCTCAATCAACAAAATACCAAGAATAAAAATAAATAAAAAATCAATTTTAAAAAAGCACTTAAAAAAACTTAGATAAACTCACTGAACTGGTAATCTGAATCATAAAATTATGATAATTATAGGACAAACTGAAGAAAAAAATGATTTTTTTAAACAAAGCTACGTGGTGAAAAAAAGAAATTATATTCCAAAATAATTTTATTGGTGTGTTATTTAAAAAAAAACATTCTTTGATGTTTTTTAAATGAGTTTTTTTCTTTAAATAAAATAAAGGAAAGCCCTTTTAAGACATAGCTAGGAGCTCGGACCTGTTGACCTATTACTGGGCCTAAAATCAAAGGCAAAGCTGTGAACCTGCTCATTTTAATTTTCTGTCCTCTTAAATTTTATTTTTTTCAAATGATTGATGACAGCACATTTTTTGTATACCTAGTTTTCGGTAATCAGAGGATTGTTGATGACCAAAATTTAATTTCCAACCCTTTTTTCATCAAAACACTTGGAAAATATCATACAGATCTTAATAAACTTATTTATAATCTCAAACAACTCAAAAGTCAATTAAAAAATTTAAAACCAAATTAAATTCAAAACATTATCTAAGCCCAAATCTATCATTTCATGTAAAAAAAAAAAATCTAAACAAAACTCTCTTTATTGAAAGGAAATAATTGACATAAAGATCAACATTTTTCATTGATAAAAATGATGTTGATGGAGGCTTTCTCTCCCTATCATTAAAATTAAAAAACTCTTTATCTTTTATGTCTTAAAACATAAATCTAGAAATAAGATAAATAAAGTTTCGGGTTATAGTTGAATTTTTAAAAATTCGAGGAACCAAATAAGTTTATGACCTGAAAAACAAAAGGAAGAAAGTGAAAATTTCTCTTCAATTTTAAAAACACCACTCATTTCCTTAAGTCTTTTTACTTTGATCATTTGTCATTTGATCTTTCCATTTTCCAACAAATTTACTTCATTTTGCTTTTAGTTTGATCTTACGAGGGCAATTTTAAAAATAAAAGATTGGGATCGAAAAAAATAGCATTATAACAATTTATAATACTACATTTCTTAGTCCGCATTGCTTTTTGCACTTCTCAACTTAATGTTTTCTATAACAGTCCATATTGTTTTTTAAGGATAAATTAGATGAATAAAACACAAATAGTGAATAAATATAGCAACAAAAAGTTTTAGTGAAATAATATATTTTGTAGATGTCATGATTCTAAACCGTGACATCAATTAAATCTAAGATTAACTAGTTGACCATTTCGTAATGATTAATTAAAACTGATCAACTGATTTTAAAAATAACAATAAAAATCACAAACTATTAAAATCAGGGCCCTAAGGTAACATTTTTTAAATATAAAAATTTGATAGTCGAAGCAACGATTCCATTACTATTTTAAAGAAAACAGCATCCAGAAATTCCTATAAAAATATGGACATGATCCAACAATCATATCAAAAGTTATAACCCCTTCTAAGTCATTATTATGATTTGATATGATCAGATCTCTTTTGGGTTTAGACTCATCCTACTAGTTCAAAAATGCATTTGTTAGCTTATCCATATAATTTTTCAATGGTATATTCTCATATAGTTGTGTTAAACTTTCAGAATCACCCATTATTATAAGCTCAATATTTAGCAAGTATCGTGTTTTTCAAGAGCAACAATGTGAAAATGTATTATTTCACAAGTTTTTTTTTAATAGTATTATTTTGCCAAAACTTTCAAATATATTTGCTAATTCTTTAAAAAAATTTGAAACACTGCTTTTTACGCTACACAACATAATGTTTTCTATGAGTAATAAATTTTATTTTTATTATATACTAAAAAATAAGTTGGTGTCTTAGTGGTTGATAATGTGTTAGTCATGGGCTTCCAGGAATAGTTTTTTTTATATATATACCAATGATGTATTTGGTCCCTCACCTCCCATCCCCTCTCAATTTTTTATGAATCTCATCTCACAACTCATTTTTATTATCCTACTACACTCAGTTTTTATCCCTTTTTTTAAATTATTGACAGTGCTAAATCCCCCAGTCAAATGGCACCTGTTCTTTAAAACCCGTGGGATTTAAAGAATAATGATTAGGAAGTAGAGGGATGATTTTGGATTACGATAACCAGAGGACTAAATTATAACAAAATCGAGAGCATGGGAACGTGATGCACCGTATCCGTACATGGATATACCCCTGTCCTGTAAGTTATTCGGATGACAAATTTTTATGGTTTTTTTCATTGATCCAATTACATCCTCCTTTCATTGATAAAATGCAAATAGGTCCCTCTATTAGGTCATCCAAATTTTCATTAAAACCCACACGCAAGTCAAGTTCTTCCTTATAAAATAAATGAAAATCATAAAACAATTAAGAAAATCAAAGTTACACAACTATAACTTTTCGTTAATTCTTTTTTTTGGTAATTATTTATTATTTTAAAATCACGTGACTTGTAAATGAACATAAAAGTGGAAGATAATTATCATCAACGAGTTCGTAAAAGAACCCACGTGGAGCAACAAGTCAAGTTTTTAAATTATTATTATTATTATTATTTTATAATCCAGGGTGTTCGAGTCAGCTTACATGCACCACGATTAATCACCGGATTCACTGAACACCTTATAAGTCTATTTGGTAAGTAAAACACCGCGGGGATAACAGATATGCATAAAGAGGATTGAACCAGGGTGCAGAGGTAGAAAATTTCCTCCGAGAACCGCTAGGCCACGAACTTAATTACGAGAGAAATAAATTATTACGCAACCATCATATTGTTGTGTAACTACGACAGTATCAAGTATTTCTTAAAATCCAATCTTATTAGACAATGGGTATAGGAGAATTGAGCTGGAGTGACTGAACAAGATCAGAATCTGGGAAGTTCAGAGGAGGCGGAGAGAAATGGCTGTACGTAGAGCTGCCTCTTCTAATTTCTTGCATGGTCAACAGAGCTGCAATTGTGTTCCTGAAAATCCCTTCTCCCGCAACCGTTATTGCTTCTCTTCCTTCTTTCACTCTTGCTTCTTCCTCTACAGGGAATACTGTATCTATCATGTATTCGCATTGCTTGACAAGCTTTGATACTAGATCAGTAATAATAAAAGGTTGCTCCAACACCTTTCGAATGAATGGAAGGCGCAATAACCCAACTGTTCTCTTGTCATACTTCTTCAGTATCTTGGCCAATCCTACAATAAAATTTGATTTCAATTTTAATCATATTCCATAATTAACACATTAACATTTCAATCCTTAATGCCTAAAGGGGCTAAGCCGCTCAGGGACAAGGGGGACCGTAAAGTTTCTTCTCTCTCTGTTTTTTTATGTTGGGACAAGTTTTGTTAGGGTTTTCTTTTTACATAGAAGTGAGGCTCAAAATTGAAATCTTCTATTAAAATAATTTTAAAATATATATATAAAATATTAATTTAAAATAATAAAAATTAAAAGCCTTTTAATTTTTTTTAAAATAATTTTGAAACACAAATAAATAGACTCATAATAAAAAGCAGTTGGGTTGGAGGGTGCCCATTTGAGATCCGAATAACGCCATCAAGGGAATCACAAAACCGGATACAGTTGCAACCATGTTCCAAAATTTGTAACTCAGAGGAGGCTTGCTATTGCAGGTTCGTGCCTGGTTTTTGGACCGAGAACAAGAATCGGCCATTAGAAGAAAAAGGGTTGCACCAAGATTGAAGATGCAATCCAGTCCAATCAAGGAAAGAAGGCCGGCTATATTGGGACCAAGGAATACAGAAGATACAGGCAGCCATAATGTGGGTACCATGCCTGTAGTCAGGAGAAGAGAAGGGCCCAGAAGCCACATCGGCCATTTAAGAAACTGAAATTGCACCAATGACTGATTCTTTGTATCTGTAAGCTCGTCACTCTTGGTTGCTGGTGCTTCAGATGTGTCTTCAGACTTCAAGGTTTCAAATATGTTGCTAGTTTTCTTCAATAAGTTACCAGAAGCATCAATGGTAGGAGCATATGTGACAGGTGAAGGTCCCATGGAGTCAATTTAGTGCAGCAAACAGTGGAGTGATTAACATGAATTCTAGGAAATCTGAGACCATGATGCATGTTTAGGTTGCTTAGCAATTTTAGCTTCCTGAGACAGACTTGGTGAGCATTAATAGTAGACATTGTAGGAGGAGCTTTAACTAGTGATGCCATCGCCTGATTTGCAATCGAAGCTTTACCAAGTTGCATATAAGATGTGGTCTCAATCTCTGAAACCCGGAAACAAAGGCCATAAGAACATTTGCCATATCAAAGAAGATCACAATTCACAAACCAGTGAGTTCTCTGTGGTTTAAACTAACTGCATATTTGTTTTAAAAAATCTCCTCTACAGCCACCATAACTTCTTCAGGCTAACAAATTATTTTAACATCTCCAAGCAGCTTAATCACACAACAACCATATACTCCAGACACCACAACAAATGACTCTCGAGAATTTTACAAGAAAGTAATAGATTACAGTGAGTTAATATAGAATCATTTGAAAATAAAACATTGCCAAAATTTACAAAACAGTAGCACCATCAAGCTCATCACAACTTGAGCTATTAAACTTCAAAATCAGAAATTAACGACAAAATTCAACAATACCCACCATAAAAGTTAGAGAATTGAAAGCCCAATCAGAAAACAGCTTCCATATCTCAACTCACCAACTTCAACTACACTCTACAATACAACTACCATAAGCGCTCTAAAAACTAGAAAGAAACAGATTTATCGAATAATAAGCAATCGTTGAAAAAAGAGACATCTAAGAAGTAAGAACATATAATCAAGATAAAGAAAAGAAACTTGAAATTGAGGTTTAACTTCTGAGAGAAAGGAAGAGAAACCTTGCTGTGTTGATTATGTAAGGAAATGTGCAGTGGAGTTTTTTTTTTTATGTGCTGAAATCTCTGAAGGACCGAAGTTCTGGCCTGACTAATTCGTGAAATGAAACTTGGCCGATACAGGGTTGACGAAAAAATCCGATTTTGTTTCACATGTAATTTCAGATTTTTTTAAACAAAAAAAAAAAAGTTAAGTTAGTTTGGGTCGGCCCACTTGACTTCCGACCCAAATCTTCAATCGGATAGATTGTGGATTGAGTTTTGTAATAATAGTTTTACTGAGTTATATCCATAGTTATTAAACCCGGTCCGGGGGTTGACCCGGCCAAGGGGCCGGGTCCCAGGTTTCATGGGTCAACCCGGGTCAACTCGGGTCAACCAGGGAAAATTAAAAAAAATTAAAATTTTAATATTTCATATGAAAAAATCCATGTAAATATAGATTATACATATTATGAAGTTTAAAAGAATATTTTAAAAAGTTTTTTATCCCACATTGAAAAAACATAACTTTTTTCTTGGAAACATAGAGTATATATACTAATAGGTTTCAAATTCCACATTGAAAAAACATAACTTTTTTCATAGGAACATCGAATATATATATATATATATGAAAGGGTTTCAAATCCCACATTGAAAAGATATTATGTTATCATTTTAAGTTGAAGTATTTAAACTAAAAGGTTTTTTATCCCACATTGAAAAAACATTACTTTTTTATTGGGAACATAGAGTATATATACTAATGGGTTTCAAATTCCACATTTGAAAAAAAAAAAAACCAGGTCTCGTCCGGGTTCGCTCGGGTCACTCGGGTCCCAGGTCGACCCGCCGGGTCGCCCGGGTTTGGCCGGGTTATTGCCACAGCCGGTCTTTTACTAAACCCGGACCGGTCCAGCCACCGGGTCAACCGGATCCCGGGTCAACCTGCCAGGCCGGGCCGGGTTTAATAACAGTGGTTATACCATGCTTTGCTTCTATTTTGAATATATATAGCATTCATGTGTAGAAGTTATTGAAAAAATATAATGACGCTAGAAAGCTTAAAATTTGAATTATATATTATAAGCTTGTTCGGAACTGTAGTAATTATAATTTAAAATATTTTTTATTTTAAAATATATTAAAATAATATTTTTTTTATTTTTAAAATTAGTATTATTTATTATTTTAAAATCACGTAAAATAATAATAAAACCCTCGTGCAGCAACCATTCCTATTGCGAGTGAAACCACAGCCTCCAAGATCGGCCACCAAACCAACAGCCTCGTTAATTGCTTTGCAGTGGCGGCACTAGTATTGACCACCACCATCTCCTCCTTTCTTCCTCCAACGAACATAGCCAACCACCTTGATGACAGCTTGCCCCGCCACTAAATGAGTCTCAGCTTCACTCACTAACACCTCATCACAACACTTGCCAATTATCACAATAAGAAATCAGATTAAGAAAGCGAATGCCCAATTCCACCGGCTCTGCCCAGATCTATCATTTAAAATATTATACTCAGATGATAATCAATGGCCGTAAAAGCATCGTCACAGTGACCCACCTAGCGCGGGAATGAAAAGAATCGAGAGGAGTAAAATATTGGATCTTTCTTTTCCAAATGAGGTCCAGAAAGGCTTAAAATTACAACACAACACGTCTAAACAGAATCAATTTACTGGGCTACCAAAAATGACCCAAAGACCATTTCCATGGGCTGACCTATAGCCCGCAATCGTGCTGAAAAATGCGTAATCCAGTGACACTAGGATGATGGCTAAAACGAAGCTGAAAAGGGCTAACTTCCTGACATTGCGCTGCTGGTTTAGCTGAGGAAGGCATGACACGTTGACACAGGACTGGTCGTTCACTTTTTTTTTTTTTGATTTACGTGGGGTGTCCGGGCCAGCTTGCGCGCACCACGACTATTCCCCACGGCCCACTGGACATCCTGCAAGCCCAGGAGCAGGTAAGGCACCGCGGGGGTGACAGGCGTGCACATAGAGGGTCGAACCCGGGACGGAAGCGGAACAAGTTACACGGTTGACCACAGCAACTAGACCCTCAAGTGCACTGTTCGTTCACTTTTCATATGAGCAGTGACCACCATTCTTTTCTTCCTTTCCCTTCTTTTTTTCATGTTTATGTTCTATGAATCATTTGCCAAGAAGCTTCTCTCTTTGCCTAAGTATTATGGGTCATTTTAGTTCTAATCAGGATGTCCGCTTGACATCGCTGGACCATTTTCAAAAACATTTTTTTTTCTTAAAGTAATTAAATATATATTCTTAAGAACTCTAATGATTTAAATTATATATAGAAACGTATTTATTCTATCAAAATCTTTTAACTTTTTCATCATTTTATTTTTTAATTTTGGTGGAAGAATGATTTTTTTAATTGAAAGTATGGTTATTTGAACAAATACTTAAAAAATTTAAAATAAATACCCTTGAAAACTCAGATAATTTAAATTAAGCAGGAAAATATGTACTTATTTAGCAAAAACTTCATTTTCTTTATCCATGGAGTTCTTTTTTAATTTTATGGAAAAAGAAATTTCTATCAGAAACATGGTTATTCAATAAAAAAACATATCATGAGTTGTAAAGCAATTTAAAAACAAGAAAAAAATAATTTTTTAATTATTTTTATGCATCTATATAAAAAATAATAAAATAATCACTTAAATAAAGTAATATGAAAAATAATAGAATATATAGTTTACTTTCGTTGAATATTTATGAGATATGTTTTTAATAACAAGCACAAATTTGTTTCATATATAATAATAGATAAAAACAAGTATTAGAAAAAAACATCAAATATTATTTAAAAACCATGTAATAATTGAATAATCTTTTAAAAAATCATTTTTATTAATTATTTAAACAACATTTATAATAACCCAAGTGCATCTAGCTTGCAAATAGATGCCTTTAGGCTTGAAATCTGGGTCCATGTGCCCAGGTTTTAGAGCACAGGTCAGTTTTTTTTTTAAAAAAAAAACAAATAACAGTAGTAGTTCTTAGTTATTTCAAGTTTTTTTTTACTTTAAAAACCAAAATTTGAACCTTTTTTTTCACGTGGAAAAATCACATGGATCATTGAAACCTCATTTCCACCCACAAAGTACATTTTAATTAAAATAAAAACTTAAAATTAAATCAAATATATATTTTTTCAAGTTTTGATCCACTGATCATCATTATAGTATCATTAAAGGTAGAAACACTCTCATTGAATTTCTTTCTTAAACAAGAATTCATATGCACCAAAAATAGAGTTATTAATAGTTGATATTTGAATCACATATTAATATTTATACATATTTCAATGATGACAATTAAATGAAAAATGAATTAATAACATGTTTAGTTGAGAATAAATTTAAATAGGTTTTATATGAAGTTCACATTAATAAGGATAAAGAATTAAACAAAAAAATCTATCAACAAGTCTAAGATACAAATAAATGAAGACTTAATTTTTCAGTATTCATTTTGGTACTAATTATGTAATTTTACATATCTTACTTGATAGCATAAATTAAAATGAACTCACACACCACACATTGCATGCATTACATGATTGATTTGCATTTAGACAATTCAAGATTCATCAAGTTTAAAACTATCAAATTTAGGTCTTAACTTGAACTAGTCGACCACTTAGCTATACTAAGTGAACCTAGTCAACCACATGTTCATTAAGGATGAACTCCTAAAAATCTCCAAGAATCGATCAATCGATTGGCTCGACCAATCTGAATCGATTAACTGTTTAACTCGTTAATGGGTTCGAATAACTAATTTCTTTTGAAAAGTTAGAAATAGCTTTTATTTTTTAAAAAATGTAAGATGATTTTGAATATTTAATATATAAAAACTATTTCAAGAGCAAAACTAACTAAAAATTATCAATCTTAACATACTTTAAAATCACGCTAAATTGAATTTTCATAACTAAACATAAGATTATAATTATTACACTCACTATATTTATATTTTTTCAAACATTCTAAGTTTTATCGAGCGAATTATAAAAATATAAGCTTCAATTATATTATATGATCATAGAAAGAGTGTTGTTACATTTAAATAATTATAAATCTTTAAGGGTTTATGAGATAAATTCTTGATTATTAGCAAGGTAAATTACCAAGATAAAAAAAAGTTGAAGAAAATAATTTTTTGAATGATTAAAAAAAATAGGTGAAAATTAATTTAAATTATTAAAAGGACTCAACACTCAATATAATATAATATAATATTGGTGAGGATTCATGACGTTTTAAAGAAACTTGGCATTAGTGGAAACCAAAAGGAAATCATCACAAAAGTACCTCAGGGTTTTGGACTTTACCATGAATCATGAATGAATGGTGTTTTACAAGGACGGGTTTACATCTAGCAATCAAGTAATAGACAATACAATTACCAAATCACTGGATCATGACTGTGATTTGGTCCCATTTGTAAATTTTATTGATAAGGTTCTTTGGCATACAAACCCAAACGTAGTGCATCCTGACGTGTAAGGAGAATGGAATTATTGTGACGGCCTCAGCTATGTCGAACGGGAAATGGACGAAAATCACAAGTGACCCAAGTTCTCTTTGCACAAAAAAAAAGGTGCCCCCCTGAGTCCACGGTAGAAAAAAGAAAAGTGTCTTCGGCTCTTCAAAACACTAGTTGCATGACGCCGACAAATTTATCAAGGTTAATTATATAAAAACTTGGTCTCGAAACATGATTTTCAATCGTGGAGAAGAGACATACTACTTTGAGATGAGGAAACAGCGGGACTCTGGCTATCCAGTTGGAAGACTTGGCAAATCCTCCCAAAGAACTCATAAAAGAAAAGGACAAGGCAAGCAAAACTTCGGCTGTCACTACGATGCTAATCTTTGCCGCTGTGAGGAAAGGTTATATACATATTTAATAATCTTTCATCCACTTTTGTCGCTTCATAAGGCAATATGTTGACGTGCATTAAGATTGTAAGACATTTTGATGAGGTTACTCTGTTTTGCAGTTTGCAAGGGTTTATTTTCTCAACACCATGCCATGCTGTCTTTGCCTTTCTCAATCCCTTGCTAATTGCGGTCATTCAAGTTAAATTCCAAGGCACTGATCAGTCTCCATTTCAAACAAGCTTACCAAGCATGTGGGCTTTTCTGTTGGCAACAATCATCTATTGCTTTGCATTTGCTGCCAACATGAGATTTAAGTGCACTAGGTACTCTCGACTTTCAGGTCATGTTGCTTTCTTCGCAGGATCTTTTTCATCGATCTCATTGGTATCGGTCCTGCTCCCAGCCCTGCTAGGGTGTCTTATTTTTGCTGCGTGGATTATTTTGCCTATCGTGGTTGCTCGTAACTTCGTCCAATTCATATGTCTGTGGATCTACCAAAGGATCATGACGTTAATATTCAAAATACTTGGCTTTTGGTATCGGTTCCTGGATGACATGACGGTTGAGGAACAACCAGAACACTCCGTGGAGATTATTATTTCCAATTAATTGTGTTCCAAGGTAGAAGCTCTACTTTTAGATATTACTCCGACAAGATTTTTATAAATCTTCATTTTTGTTCCATATTATCAAATAAAAATTTAGCTTTTTCATATTTTATTTTTTCTCACTCCTCTCAAATCTCCATACATGTCATGATATCCAGGAAAAAACTTCAAAGAATTCAAGAAAACAAATCCAAATGGTAACTTATTCAATGATCAGGAGTCAGTTATTGCTTTTTCAAAACTAGAAGGGTGCTTTTGACAAATTCTAAACTTGAAGGATAGAAGTTAAACATTGACGAATCTTTAGGGGAAGAAATGAAGTTTACCCAACAATCAAATTATACCATTCCCTTGTGGATAACTCATCCGCAAACTTCCCTTTAAGAATCCTTGGGCATAACCCTTTGCAGCTATGCATAAACTTAAACTAATAAATGGCAAGAGGATTATCCTATTGCAAACAATCCTATATTAACACTATTTTTTCCCAAATGTCGATCTAATGAAAAAGGGGCGAGGAATGGAACTTTATTGATGCCATTTCTCTGAGTGCTGGGCTGATGAAGTTGGCTAATTGCTAACAAGCTTCTCCTTATTGTGGAGCCCGGGACTCGACAAACCTCCAATGAGTTCAGAGTTTTGGACAAAAAAAGTAGAGAAACATGTTAAAGGAGTTCAGAGTTTTGTTAAAGGAGCACATAGACCTCAGTAGCACGCCGAGACAATGTTTTCACGTAGGCCCCAGTCACAGTAGCTTTCCTCGGTCATTTATTATAAGTAGGATTGTTAAGAGGCTCAGTTTATCGTCTATTTACAATACAAATTCTTATAACAAAATATATTTTCTGAATAAAATCTACATATTTTTATATATATATAAATTTCAATTATAATTTTTACCAAACACATAAATAAACTCAACTAATCATACTCTTTTTAAACTTAATTTTTTCAAATCACAACTGAAAAATCTATCTAAAAAACAAATATATTCTAGTAGAGTGACTGAGATTATAGTTGTGATTATTTTTTTAAGTATTTTTTATTTAAAAATAAATTTAAATTTTAAAAAAAAAAAATATTTTTGATATTAGCATATCAAAATGATCTAAAAACATTAAAAAATATTAATTTAAAATAAAAAATAAAAAAAATTAATTTTTTTTTAAATATTTTTGAAAAGCAAAAGCAAACATGATGTAAATAAAAATTTTAATGACTCATTTTATCGTCTATCAACGGTACAAATTCTAATAACAAAATATATTTTGTAATAAAATATGCTAATGGTCCAAATCTCCTCAACTTAATGTACCAACAGACTCAAAACTGAATCTGAATTCGTTAACCATAATTAGGAACTGCATTGGCATTACTGTATAAAAAAAGAGAGAATAAATTATTAATCAACCATCATATTGTTGTGTAACTACGACAGAATCAAGTATTTCATAAAATCCAATCTTATTAGACAATGGGTATAGGAGAATTGAGTTGTAGTGACTGAATAAGATCAGAATCTGGCAAGTTCAGAGGAGGCAGAGAGAAATGGCTGTAAGTAGAGCTGCCTCTTCTAATTTCTTGCATGGTCATTAGAGCTGCAATTGTGTTCCTGAAAATCCCTTCTCCCGCAACCGTTATTGCTTCTCTTCCTTCTTTCACTCTCTCTTCTTCCTCTACTGGGAATACTGTTTCTATCATGTATTCGCATTGCTTGACAAGCTTTGATACTAGATCGGTAATAAAAAAGGGTTGCTCCAACACCTTTTGAATGAATGGAAGGCGCAATAACCCACCTGTTCTCTTGTCATACTTCTTCAATATCTTGGCCAATCCTGCATTAAATTTGATTTCAATTTCAATCATATTCCATAATTAACACATGAACATTTCAATCCTTAATGCCTAAAGGGGCTAAACCGCTCAGGGACGAGGGGGACGGTATAGTTTCTTCTCTCTCTCTGTTTTTTTTTTTTTTTTTGACTAGTTTTGTTAGGGTTTTCTTTTTACATAGAAGTGAGACTCGAAACTGAAATCTAACCCATTTTACATATGTAAGAGTAACTCTGAGCCACAAGCTCATTGATTAAGAGATCGTAAGGATAAACTGAGCAGCCCTTTAGACATTAGCTTACAAGAACGGATTCTGTTGGTATAATTAATTTATCACAATTGTTCATTAAATCATATGTTATCAGGCTGTTTTCAGAATATAGTCGATCTTTCAAAATTGGGGGGTGATCACCGCGTAGCTTTGTCAGGCTAATCAAGTACCTGTGTAATTGATGTTGCTGTAATTCTCCAGAAGCACCATTTCACCGTGGAAATTGACAATGTTTTTTCTAATCTTTCTCATCTGCTCTTTGTACTCTGCCTCTGAAGGCTGACTTCCACTTGGCCCCCAAGTATCAATCACTTTCTGAATCCTCTGCTTCAGTTCCTGCGTGTATATATACATTCTTTGTTAGCTAGTTTTAAAGACATGGTCAATACGTGCATCAGCTTTGCTACTTCCGAGTTACCTTCTTTGTCATCGAGTATACGAGACTAATTTATGTTATTACAGTACCTTACATTAGTTTTTTCACATCTGTAATTTCTCTCTTCCATCGATATTTTAAAGGAGAAATAAGATTTGAGAGAACAAAGTAGCAGTATAAATTACATCCTATAAAATGCAAGCCAAACATGCTAGTTCGCGCGTGTCTTCATGTAAAAACTATCTGAAGCAAGTAATTTTTTACTTCTGTTTCATAATGAATATTAAATTCATTTTCTTATAAAATTTCAAAAATAACAAGTAAGATTCGGAAAAACAATGATATCGTTCAAGTTTAAAAAAAAATAACAAAGATTCGAGAAAAAAATTATCAGAATACGATGATTATAATGATTTTATAAAAATATTATTTAATCACAATGTTACACAAAGATTTAAAATTCAAAATCCATATTTGTGAGTTTTCAAGAAATGCTTCATGTTTCGCTAATATTACTGATAATATCATCACATGTGACATGAAATTATCATTTATGAAAATAATCATTTGTGTCAAGTACTTAAGGAAGAAAATAATAATAATAATAATAATAATTTTGAATTATATACACACACTTGTGTCATGTACTTAAGTAAGAAAATAATAATAGTAATAGTAATAATTTTGAATTTTATATATACACACTTGTGTCATGTACTTAAATAAAATAATAATAATAATTGTTGTATATGTGCGACGTCAAAAATAAATAATAATAACAATAATAATAATAATTTTAATTTTAATTTTTTTATGCAAGCTTGTTTCCCTCATCAATATATTATTTTAAATGTAAGATTTTAAAAAACAATTAAGATTCGGATATAAAAGAAGTACAAATCATACCAATCTTGTGTGAATGAGATCTGATAATTAATTATAAAAATTACATTAAATTTTTAATATAAGACCACATTTTCACTAGCATTGCTTGTGAGGCTATTATTTCTTAGTTTGGTCGAATCAGCACATAGTCCATTGTGTCAAGCAAGAAGAGTAAGCATTTTTTTTTCTTCCCTTTTTGACCCCATTTTAGAACCATGGTTGATTACCAATTTAATTATTTAACCAGACAAGTCTAACAAGTATGCTAGCTTTTGACTTAAATTGCTTGGACTCCATTAATTACCCACCAAAACTAGCTTTGATCAAACAGCATGCTCTCTGTCCAAGTTCATTCAGTCTAACAGGCAAAAAGGAGGAAAAACTGCGAGAAAAATAAAAGCATACCTCATGCCGAATAATGAAATCCTCTTCTTGTTCCATGAAAAAAGTATTGAACTTGTCGATTTCACTGTTCAGCAGACGCATAAACTCAGCCTCTGCCTTTCCATACTCAACTGATCCATACGAGAAAGGTGGAGCCGATGAGATCAGACGAACAAGCTTCTTCAATTCCTTGTAAGACAAAAACTTGTCACGCCAATCTGGCAAGGTTTCTTGAACTTGTTGCTTCAATCTCTTGCCAAACTTCATTGGTATGTCCGAATACTATGTTTCTCAGAAAAAAATCAACCTCTAACAATTTCTTGCCTAAGATACAAAGAAGTAAGGCCAAAAAAATTGGAATTGTAAAGATTGTGTAATGTGGGAGAGAAATGAATTAATGGGGGGATTTAATAAGAAAAGGTTAGTAGAATATTAGAGGGCATATGCTTGGCGTGATGAAGTGGCAGTTAGAAAAGCTATAAGAGAGTTGTTGAAGTAAGAGAATTCCTAAGCATATTCGGTTACTCTCGTCTTACCGAGGACCAAATTTATGAAAAATGACTTTATGGTATAGTTTTGCATTAAATATTAGCAAGTGCGGTAAATGGGCCTTCGGGCTGTCTAGTTTCACGTCCCTGTGGGGTTATACACGATTTGAATTGGTGTCCGTACAAATCCTGAAGTGGGTCCTCCATCCTATCTATTGGTGTTTTGAGGAGTGGGTGAGTGACTGCCAGTTACTATAATATTGTAGTTATAGGAGAGGATATGGGGGGAGGATCATTCCAAGGAATCTCCATAGAATCTCCTGCAGGAACGGAGATTGTATTTTACTAAAAAAAAAAAGGGAAACGTGAGTCCGGACATGTTTTTGGCGGTGAACAAACAAGCGAATATTTGATCTTCGAACTAGAAAATCCTCTGCTCCTTTTTGTTGTATTGGGCCTCAACCACGTCTCCGAGCAGACCATTCGATTAAGGCCACCTTAATACTTGCTATGATCCGACAATTGATGTCATTTTTTTAATATTTAGGGAATTTGCTAAAGTTAAGCATAAAATAATATGCCACCAACAAGAATTTCGAAACAGGTATTTTTTTTGTCTGTTTAAGAACCAAATTTATATCCCTGGGCTCGTCATGATCATATACTAGTTTCTACTGCCTTTAACAACATATTATACATAATTACATGAATTATGTTGTGCTCTAATCTGTAAAACAGCTCATATGACAGATATTTACATGTTATAATGGATGGGCTTCCAGGCTATTGATGTAGATATTCCGAGATGACAAGCCATTAGCCCATAATCTCCACAGTCTTAGATGTTGAAATGATCATCTCTCCACTCCAATCAAATTCTGAGACTCGGTATTTTTCTTTCGAACAATCAATGGATTTTCCTTTGAAAAATAAAAATGAAAGTTAGTGGATTTGGTTTAACTGTAAATTTTTTTTCTCTTACTTCTGCACATTGAATTAATTTTTTTTTATTGAGTTCTGAACAAAACATTCACTCTAAACTAGCATATATTAATCAGATTTTTTCTCATGAACTACTTTAAGATTTGAACCATAAATGATAGATGATAGCTTAAGAACTAAATTCACAACCAACCCTAAATCTTATATTACAGGAGGAATTATTAAATATATCTATAATTATACTTTTAGATTTCATTACATACATAAACTATCATAAGATATTATCTAAGAACTCCATTTTTTATGAAAGAAAAAAATGTAATTTCAAGTATAGGAATGACCCCTTCATATTCGCATAGAGATTTATTTTTTTAACGAAAAAAAAAAGTGTGGCATTATCAAGCAATAAAAAGAGAGAGAGAGAGGAATTATAAGGTAAATTCCTCTCTCATTTCACATAAACCAATTGAATAACAAAACATTACATGTAAAAAATAAATTGACCCTACAAGATCATTTATGAATCCACTTACGTTACTTGTTAATAATGTATTTATATAGTCTACGAGTGCTTTAACAGAGGAGGTATTAAAGTATACAAAACAAACAGACAGTTAACTAGATATGCCGTTAAGAAAAAACCCGGCAATGGAGAGGAAGTGCCTCATTTTTATTTTATTTTTTAACAGTAACGATGCAGACTGCAGTACGTCCGTGCGCTTCACGAGTAAGGACGTCTCCCTCGTATTTTGACTTTTTCCTTTTTCTGTTTTTCTTAATAAAAAAAAACGCCTTGTTTGTCTGAAGACTGACGTCGGAGCTCTAAAAGGGACCCTCTCATGGTCAACTTATTTGTTTATCTTTTCATCCTCAGGTTGTCTTCTTACATATGCAAATACTTGTCGGGCTTGGCTGAAAATTTTGTAACATAGGGAGTTAATGCGGATAGATTATTTTTATTTATTGTTATAACTACTCAATTTTAGTGGGTGTTTTACAAGCAATATAATATTTTTGTAAAAGTATTTTTAATTAAAAATAAATGAAATGATGTTTTTTTGTTTTTTTATATCAAAATAATTGAGAAATATCTATAAAATTAATTTAATATTTTAGAAAAATAAAAAATAATTTTAAAAAACTTAAAAAAATAGATTGAATAATAAGCTCACCCTTAATTAAATTAATTACAGTGTCTTCTTTTTAAACAACATTAGAACAGCCGAAAACATCTTCACTTTCATCCTCAATTATCACACGAGCACACACTCACTGATCCTCCTTAATCATCGAGTCACCAATAAGCAACTCATCAAGTTGGTGCTGAGTTGCGAAATAAGATCGTGGTTCTTCTCCTAGGATCTACTCGCGGCGAGGAAGCACAGCAGAGTGTTGGTATTTAAGCAAACAAATTAAAGAGGTAAAACTTACTTTACTGATTTTATTCAGACAAGATTGTACAAAGTATTAGAAGAAACGGATGAATTAGCCACCATTTTTACTTGTGACTCACCATGAAGATATTTTGGTGACTTTTCCGTTTTCAATGATAATTTTGTGGATTTTTTTTTATGTAGCACTAAAATTAAACGGATGAATTGGCTTTGACAAGTCGTGAGCTATGTCACTCGGTAAGGTAAGTTGATTCTGTAAGTTTATCATGTAAATAAATAAATCATAAAATACTCATAGATAATGGTAGCATTCAAAACGCAGCACAAATGTTGTTTGGTGAAAATTTAAAAAACAAATTGATATTTTTAAAACGTTTTTATTTACAATTTCAAAAATAAAATTTTAAAAAATAAAATTTTAATATATTTTTAAACAAAAAAAACATTTTTAAAAAAAACTGTGATTATCGTCTTAAACACGATAATTGTGACGTGACTAGAGGAAAAGTTATTTTTTAGGAAGGGCTGTGCTAAATTCACAGGGCATATTAATCATTTTAAAAAGTTAAAGTTGTTAGTGAATATAACATCGACTTTTTATTTATTTATTTTTTTGAAAAAGTGCATATAAGTATCAATAATTTTATTCTAATCTTTTAAAACTAATAAGTTTAACTTAATATTTTATCTTTTTTTTTTAAATCACCCATATTTTCCACTTCATATACTTAAAAAAATAATCCATTAATTTTTTTTTTATCTTTATTAATAAATACTTTAATAATAATTTTTTTTAATATCATATTTCTCCACCTGTGAAAAAGTTTATAGCTATAATATTTTTTATATTATCATTATTTTTTAATCTTGATTATATCAAAATCAAGTTATGATAGTAAAATAGAGAAAAGTATTCTTCATATTTGTAATTAAATTATATTTTTTAAAAATATAAAATTTAATGTTCATTAGCATAATTAATGTGTGTCCTTGAAATCTTCTTAAGAATCATAACAATTAACAAGAATAAATCTGGACGATAACAAATCTTTGATTTAAAAAAATCTAAAACAAATTGGGTAAAAAATATAATATTAAAAAGGTTACGTAACAAAACTTATTATAAAGTATCTTGTAATAAAAAAGATAAATGAAAAAATTTTAAATGTATTTTAGAATCGTTTAGGAAAATATAACAAGACATGAACTTATTAGAAAGAAAAACTTAATAACTAAATTTATTGGTTTAACAAAACTTATCGGTCAATTATCTTTAAAAAATGATCTTATCTATATTTTTTCTATTTTTTCCAAGGACGGTAAAGATTCTATTAACTTCTAAGCTAATTCTTTCTTTGATCATAAAATATTCTTTTATTATTGACTGAATTTTTTAAAGTGAGCCAAACACAAAAATGAAAAATATTTAATTGTAAAATATTTTTCTCTAGATAAATGAAGGCTAATTCCTTCAATCACCTTTTCTTTTAATGCCCCGTTTGTTTGTTGGAAAGTAGTTTTCTTTTGAAAAGTGAATTCCAGGAAAGTGAATTATTTTCCGATATTTGGTAGTGTAATAGAAAATAAGTTAGAAAACAATTTTTAGTGTATGGTTATGTCATGGAAAAAGAGCTGGAAAATAACTTATTAATGTTTTATTTTTTTCAAGTTTATTAAAATAATGAGGAACAAATATTACAAATTAAAAAGTTGAATGAGAATGAAATTGAAAAAAAAATATAATTTCATAAATTATCTCAAATAAAATAAATAATAATCAAAATAATAGAGATCAAATTTAAAAAATAAAAAAAATGAAAGATGAAGAAATTAAATTAATAATAATTAACATTTCATAAATTATTTCAAATAAAATAAGTGACAATCAAAAGAATGAGGACCAAATTTGATAGATAAAAAATTTCAATTAAAAAATGATAAGGAAAAAGCAAATAACAATTATAAAAATAAGAACCAAAATTAATACAAAAATTAAATTTTAAGGGATGAAATTGAAAAACAAATATTCAAAACAAAAAATATATATAACAATCAAAAGTTTGAGGATCAAATTTGGTATAATCAGCAAATAATATAACATTTCTAAATTTTTCACAACTTTCGAAAAGTGGTTTTTTGCCCAAAATAAAAGGAAATACTTTTTTTGAAACCAAGCCAAATCTTTCTTTGACTTGAAAGTGTTTTTCGTTGACCGGAAAGTATTTTTCGTTAACCAACTTTTTTAATGACAAACAAAAATTAAAAATATTAAAAAATATTTTTTAAAAATCAGTTTACAGAAACAAATAAAAAAAAAAGAGAGAAATAAACATGAAAGATATGTGCATTGCACTACTCACCCCTGCACACAAGCCACTATCTTTCTCATTTTTCGTCTCTCTATAGTTTCTCAAAAATACAGTCAATGCTTTAAAAGAAAGATTGTTAGCGAGGTCAAGCTCATAATCTTCTTTCGTCTTGGTTTTTTTAGAGAGATTGTGATTGCGGGCTTGTTGCAATGAAAAACGAAGGAAAAAAAAGAAAGAAGAAAGAAGGAGAAACGATGCTTGAATATATATATATATATATATATATATATATATATATATATATATATATATATATATATAGAAGAAGAATGAGAAATCTTCATTAAAATCATATAGTTGTATGGTTTTGATCGCAAGCAGAGTAGAAAGTAATTTTGTTGCCTTCAAAGTATTATAGCTAAAACATGTCACAAGCTGACTGTTTACATAAGCACATTTCTTCAGACGAACTTTCTTATTTTTCTTGTAATTCTGTGTTAGAAGACTTTGATTGACCTGCTAATATTTTGATGAATGATTGCAAGTTTTCTTACTCCAGGAACTGATTTGGATCTTCTAGCGAGACGCAGGGATCAGAAATTGCGTCTCTTGACAAAATTGAAGACGTATTTTGACTTGGGGACATTTTATTGGCTATCCAAGCTAGCAAGGAAGGCCCCGCACAAAGTTCCACCAATCAGAAAATACCGAAAAGGTCAGCCTGAAATTCCCTCTCCTCGCCGTATATAAAAAAACCCCCCTCCCTCCATCTCTACCAGCAAATTCAGCATAAACACTTGAAACCCATTTGAGCCTCCTCCAGTACAAACTACAAAGACAGTATCTGTGTAGAGAAGAGAAATAGAGCAGAGCAGAATGCCTGAAAACCTCAGGGGAAATCCTGCTTTCGAAAGAGAAAGGTTAGTCTAATTTAAATTTCTTTGCTTTGTTTCCCTTGGGGAAAAGCCCGTCACTTTCTCTTTCCTGTTTTAATGCTTCCTCCACTTTAATCTCTGTTTTTCCAGTCAAGGAATTAGCCTCTTAAATTGTCCTTGATTTTTGCGTACTTATCGATTTTAATTGTTGTTGTGATCACAGCATTGTTACGCAACATGGAATATTTGCCCTCCTGGTTGGGACGCTAACCAATCAAATCCAGGTGAAGTACCAATCACTTAAAGGCTCTCCATTCGACAGCCACGACGTTATTATGTCAGTTTTCCTTGTTGCTCTGTTTATATATGCCACGGCATCGGTGGCCGAAGAGATGCTCCGAGCTCGAGAATCAACTTACTACACACTGGTTGGCAATCTCCGACTCTTTGCCAGTGCCCTTGCTGCGATATTGCTTCTAGTTATTCTTGCTCCAGTTCTGGGGTGCATTATTTCGGTCATATGGGCCTGTTTATTTATGAGAGTCGCATATGAATCAAGCCGAGAGTTGTCCGACATTTTAAGCCAGTTAACGAATAAGTTACTAGACATGTTTACCAGGCTAATTGCACGCGTGAAGGAGGAACCAAATCAGCCACGTGTCTAGCTCACTACATGTCCTTAGAATTTAGATAGAGTAATTGGCAGAGGAAAATACGTGTTTGGGACTAGTTCTGGCTGTTCTCCTCCCCGCCCTCTCTGTTTTTTTTTTTATCCTTTTAAAGAAATGTTTGTATGTTTGAAGAGGAAGATTTGAGAAGATGTTGATTACGAGAAATTTACTTGGCATGTAAAAAATGTAATGAAATATTTTTTTTTCTTTTTTTATTTTATTAAATAGTACTAACAATTTTTATTTTATTTTTTGTCTCGACTTATTGTCAACACGCTAACAAAACGGTTTGTGTCTTCAAGCTTGGTTAGGGGCTAAATACACATTTGGTTAAAATATTCTTCACCCGGCACGGTACAAGGATGAATCGAATACTTGGCACGTGATCCATGGATCTACTACAAGAAGAAAATGAGATGCAGTTAGAGAAGAAATTAATAGTTAGGTAAGTATTGGGATTATTTTCCTATGGTGGTTGCAAATTACACAATATAACTAAATAAGCTAAAGTGTTTACTGTGCATGAACTTTTTTTTCGTGGTAATTAACTTTATTTATTTACAGTTTCATCATTACAGGTTAAGTTACATGAGAATGTTTTTACAGGTTAATCTTGATGATAAATACAAGAAAATTAAAAAAAAATTGATGTAAAATATTTGTATTTTTATACGTTATTTACTTATTGCTATGAATATCAACCTTTTGTTTTAGTTTTTAATTAACATCTGCATTTTTTAAAAATTTACCATTTAATAAAAAATTAATTAATCGTATCAGACACATATATTATTTTTTCATTTTTTAGCTAACAAGTTCTATAATACTATAAAACATAATGATACTGTAAAGACTATTTTCTATTATTTTAAAAATTAATTTAAACCCTATTAGAGTGGAGTGGAAATAGATTAGACTAGTTTGAATGCTTGTATTATGCTACGAGGACCATGATTTTTTAAAAAGTGAGAAATAAAATAATTTTTCATTAAAATAAATTTTTTTATTAACATATTTTTTATTTATCTTACCAAATACAATGTTCTTAATTAAAATTGTTGTTCCAGTTAAAAAAATATTTATGATCATTAAAGCAAGTTAACAAAAAATATAAAAATAGTATCTTCATAGTTTACGTGTGGTTTAAAAATAAAAAAAATAAAATCATGTTCAAAATTTATATAAATTTAAAAAAAAAAAAAAAACAATCTGCATCAGTTATGTCAAAATTAAAGTGCAAGTGATTATGGTGAATTTTTCATGGAATGCAAAAAAAGAAAAAAGGGTTAGCTATAGTATCTACACCAACAATAACAAATATATTAACCCGTGCACCTTGCCTTGCTTTAATTTTTTATTAGAAGGCGGGTGACATGTCATCCTAAATGAAAGTATTACATGTCTCAGTGGTCAAACTCCCGATCTCTTGCTTTAATTCCGTGTGCCAATGAACTAAATTGTGATATAAAGTTGTTATTAATTTGATGCTGAAATAAAGTTGATTTTACAAGATAGAGTTTTAGAATATTTTTAAAAGATTGAAAGATGAAGGACGAATTTAAATAAAAACGTATTCTTTCACTTAAAGCATGGCAAACTTCAATTTGGACCTCCAAGTTTTTCTTTTTACTTCTTCAGTCCTTGATCTTTTAGTTATTTATATCTTGATTCTAAACTTTATTTTTATTGCATTTCAATCTCTAGACTTTTATATATGCAAGAGAAAGTCATCATGAAATGGAGATGATAAAGAAAAATTTGATAGATCATATTTTAACTATAAAAAGACGATCCTGGAGCAAATGAATTACTCTTTACAACGAGAGCTTAATGTTGATGGTGTTTATGCATCAAAAAGTAGACAGAGCACATAAATATTTTTTTATTAATTTAATTTTTATTTTTAAAAATAATTTTAAATTGTTCCAGTGTTGTAAAACAACAGAAAAATATAAAGCAAAACCAAGCAAGTGGCCTCAGGTTTTTTTCTTTCTCTCTCAGGCTAGGTGCGTTCACCATAATGCCTCACTTTTTTTTATATTTGGTTGTATCTTTTATTTTACTTTTTAACTAATATCTTCTCCCTCATTTCTTGAATTTTTTTTGTTAAATCATTATTTTTGCAGGAATTAATATTTTAAAAGGGGTTTTTACAATTTCATAATACCATAAACAATATATTATAATTTATCTTTTATTTTTTTACTTATGAAATCTTAAATAAATTACTCGTATCTGTATTATGCATTTATAATACTAGGAATCATATTTACTTAACAATTAAAATAAATCATGGTGATAAATACAAGAAAATATATAAAATAAAAAAGATTGTTGATGTAAAATGTTTGTATTTTTACAGGTTTTTTTTACTTGTTGCTATGAACATCAACTTTTTTGTTTTAGTTTCCAATTAACATTTGCAAAGAAAAATTAATTTACCATCTAATATATTTTTTAAACAATTGTATCGGACAAATATATTGTTTTTCCATTTTTTAGATAACAAATTTTATAATACTATAAACATATTGATAATATAAAAACTATTTTATATCATGATAAAAATTAATTTGAATCATGCTAGAGGACAGCGGGATAGATTAGAGTGGTTTGTATGCTCGTGCTATGTTATGGAAACTATAATTTTATAAAACATGAAAATACATCCAGGTTTTAAAAAATTATTTAATATTGTTATTAAATTTAAAAATACAATTAATTTATTCTTCAAATATTATATATCTCAACGCTCAAACTCATGATTTTTTACTTTAATATTGTGTGCTAACTAATTAAATTATGATAAAAAATTGTTATTACATGTATTAAATAAATTAATTAATTTGATTAATATTTATACGAATAGTAAATCAATATAAGCATCCCAATATTTTCTAGTTTAATAAGTTTAATGGTTTAGTTTCATTTGAAGTAATTAAGATAACTGCAATAAACTATTAATTCACCAATGGAATGGATAGAGGGTTTCAGTGACCTTACAGAACTCAACGTGTCAATCCCTAAACCGTCGATTCAATCACCCTTGCACCTCCATTCATTTTGTTTGCTTATTAACAGTTCAGTACAGCTCCAGGACGTCTCGCCTGTTTGCCATTCTAGAAGCCTACGCAATCATTTTCATCCTTCTGCGTTGCTTTTTTTTTTTATTATTATTATTATTTTAAATTTCCCTCTTTAGCATATCCATTAAATATTGTAAGCGTCTATTCATGAAATTTCATTTATTCTTGATTTGCGTTAAAAAAATATAAAAAATATTATTCATTAAAAATATCAAATAAGCGTTGAAAATATCCATTAATCGTACTATTAGCATAAATTTATTAACCGTCTTTAATTACACACTAGTTTCTTGATAGGTACTTCAAACTTGTATTATTTAATTAATCTATATCGTTTTTTTTTTCTATTTTCTAATAGATTGTTAAAGATTTATAAATGAATAAAATTTTAATGTTTAATAAATAAACATTTTTTTAAATAATTTCATAAAACCTTGATAATTATAATTAAATTAATCTATTTAAAATCTGAATCGTATAAAACATTTCTTAACTTGAGTGAATTAATATTAGAAACATAAATTGAATTATCTCTCATAAATTAATAATTAATAGTTAGGTTAAATATATATAATCCTTAAAAATAACAATTACAAAACAATTTTCCCTTGACATTATATTACTATGAACCTTGTTTATTTTAAATATTTATTTTTATTCATGTAAAATTGAATATAAATTACCAATAAATACATGAATAAAAATATTAACTAATTAAGTAGTAAGAAAATATTGATTTTTTAATACTATCATTATTTGTCCAGAAAACCAGAAGCAATGTATAGAAAAATTAACTAAGAATTCAATTTAACAATTTGATGTAATTTAACTATTTTCAAATTTTTTTACTTCAGATTTCTTATTAGATTATTTCTAAGCCTTTTTAAAGTTATCATAATAAAATAAAAGTATCAATGTAGCACTGTACAGTTACCAATTTATCAATTGATTTCTTTATTTATTGATAGAATAATAGAGGGGAAAATTAATAATTTTTTTAGTATTTCAGTCTATGAAAAACTAATTTTGGTGGCTTAAAATGATTTATATCAAAATGAAAGGGAGTTAGAAAGGGAGTTGATATGTTTTTCCTTTTATTTTATCTCATGCGCAACTCTTATATTATCTCCCAGCTATAATATTAAAAATAATATTTTCAAATAATCTGGGAGTTAAAGCAAAATAGATGTCGATTTTCCTCACTTGCAAAGAAAAAAGGACTCTTATTCTTCTAATTTTAAATTGTTAGAAAATAAAACTAGAATTATAGCTTTTGCTATAATTCGTTGAAAGCATTTTAATTGTATTGTTTTCTATATTTAACATTAATAAGATAAGAGAACAAGTTTGTAAGAGATGATTTTTCATATATATATATATATATATATATATATATATATATATATATTTCGTGACAGTTGCAACGATTCTTTTTTCTCTTTTTAAATTAGCTTTAGCTACGAAGTTGATATTTTAGCGAGAAGCTAGGATTAATTAATTTCCCAGGACGCCGGCTTTTCAAAAATACGTCTTTGACAAAATTGACAAAACGAAAGACGTCTTTGAATTTGAAGACCCCACCCATTTGTGGGGTCAACTATGGTTCGAGACTTTAACTCTTTTCCTCTCCTATAAAAGGCCCCGTCAATGAAGTAACGACACCTCACCCATTTGTCTAGAGCTCCAAACCCCAAAAACAACATCTCTCTAGGAAAAGAAAGCTGCAGGAAATGGCAGAAAGTCACCCGCTTAATCTTGGTCTCCAAGTAGACAGGTTACTCTAAATCCTCTTGCCTTTAATTTATTTTTGCATCAAGTTCACAGGGATTCAAATTAAATTCCGTTTTCCCTTTATTTCACCGTCTTCAATTCTTGTGTTTAAGTAATTTTAATTTTGTTATGATGACAGCATCGTAGCGCAGCATGCCGTTTTTGCCCTGTTCGTGGACACGTTAAGCAACCAAATCCAAGTGAAATACCTGTCAATGCGAGTTTCTCCATTTGACACCCACCAGAGGGTCATGTCAACATTTTTAGCTGCTCTGTTTATATACGCCACAACATCAGTTGCAGAGGTTATACTCCGGACGTAGAAATCAGTACATCAAAGACTTGTCGGCAATATTCGCCTCTTTGCTAGCGCCCTTGCTCCAATTCTGCTCCTGGTGACTCTTTCCCTTGTTGTGTCCTGCATCATTTCTGTCCTGTGGACCTGTTTATTTGTGAAGTTAGCGTATGAATCATGTCAGGATCTCTGCCAGTTGCTAAGCCAAACAACTGATGACTTCACTAACCCGTGGTCAACATGTCTATAAAGTACAGACTATGCACCCAATAAAAAAAAAAAAATCTCTCAAATCCCACATGTACCCCTTCCCATGGTAATTAACAAAACTAAGTGTTAGATTAAAATTCTCATAATGTTTTTGTATGCAATCACTGATCAGCTCAAGGAAAAAAAAAAAAGAAAAAAGAAAAAGAAAAAAGAAGGAAGTTAGAAATAAGGTGTACATTGCGCTAATGCTAGTTAATTAATCAATTAAATAAGTTAGTTAAATAAAGTAATAGACCATTTGGGAATGCGATATTCCTAAAAAAAACTTAGAAGCAGCAAATTAGCAGGCAAGTGGTACCCCCAGTATAAACAAAACAGTGGGATCCATTAGAAAATCAAATCAACTAAAAGTGGGCTCGCAAATTACAATATTTTTTTTTTCATTAGAAAGAAGAATACCACAGTATTATCAAGCAAAAATTAGATTTTAAGAAGTTATATGGATGAATTCACAAATAGTTTGCTATTAATTAATATGAAATTTGATATCCTTACACCTGATTAATGGTTATCTAAAAATACTTTTAACTTCTGGTGGCCGTTGGTGGAGGAATTTTTATCTTTAATATACTAGTTTAGTGCAGCAGTAATATTCAACGATTTCTTCTGCCCTGCAAATCTGTTTAAACAAGATAAAGAACAGTTCTTGCAAAGTGTGTAAGTGTGTGTGTAAGTGTGTGTGGTGGCTGTACCGGTTTGGATAAGATAAAAGACCAATCAATGTAAAAACCTGTGGTAAAACTCAGTCAACATATAAAATATTAAAATTTTAAATATTTTTTTAAAATTTTTCTCGGATTTGATAATTATAGTTTTGGAAAGCAATTCCATGGGCCGACCGATGGTGGATCTTGGGTTCACGATGGGCTGCTAGGGACCAAGACATTTGGTGGATGTCTTATCCAAAACGGGGAGGTGCAACTTGCGGTCCCTCCTCTCACTAGGTTTTAATCGCTATCAGACAGCAGAGAGCCCTGGGCTTTGAAAATCTTACCGGGTCCACGTGGCAGTCACTAAGCTATTGATGCCTTAAACGGATTCCCACCTTTCTCTCACGCGTGGATAATGTCTACAGAGCATCGACTTTGAAACGTGGTGATGTCAAGCTGGGGAGTCTTCGTCTTTGACTATCCAAGAGGACGTCTCAAGCGTTTTTCTATATTTTTTTCCCCCGCACCAGTAAACAAATACAAAGACATCTGTTTGGCACTACACTCATGTCTCGTGCGCCATCTCTGTGTGTGTGTGTATTTGAATAAATCCATCTTAATGAATAATTTTTAAATAAAAATGATATTATTTTATTTTATTTTTTAAAATCAAATTAAATTTTAATCTAACCAATCAAATCACATGTTGACTGGACAATTTCAAGTTGATTTTTTAAAACCAGTGAAATAAGGTTTAATAAGTATTCTTATGTATAACATTGAATTAAAATTAATATTCATTTATGATTTAAAATAAATATGTTTGAAAAAATAAATTTTAACTTCAGGTATGATTTTATAATCATGTTTTTGAGAAAAAATAATCAATTCGCTCTGAATATGACCCTTGTTTTCAGTAAACTTTATTATCATTAGATAAATACACAAAAAATAATAGTTTTGCGCTGTTATTTTACTATTAATTGTTAATTATTTTACTGTTCCAGTAAACAAGTGCAAGAAAAATAACATGTTAACATCTTTATTTAATGACCGGGTATTTTAGACATGCGTAATGGTCAAACTCGAGATTAAAATTAAGTGATTCAACATTTAAAAATATTTTGATGAGTATTTTTTTTTAATTATATAGTCACACTATATAAGAAAATAAGGCGAAAACTTATCATAAAACAAGAACTGGTTTCCTAATTCTCTTGTAATAAACTTGTATTTCTTATGAACATGTACAATAATGCCAACCAAACCTATAACTAAAAGAAAAGGCTTCTCAATAACAAACAATGCAATTGTATATAATTCAAATTGGAAACATAGAAAAGGTAACCATTCACTTTTTTTTTTCATTTTATAAACGATTGCTTCTGAGTGATGAAAGAAAATAATTTTTAAGTTGATTCTTGCTGGAAAGGACAGAAAAAAATAATCAATAAAGGTGGTTTGAATCTCTAGTAATGTAAAAAAAAAAATCATTTTTTGGAAAGATTTTTTTGATTCAATTCAATTTTTAGTTTCTAGGCTAATGAAAAAATGTTTTTGAATTTTAGATGAAAATTAGTTGAAATTTAAGATTTTTTGGGTGAATATCTCTTAAAACATGATTTTTCAAAGAAAATTTGTTTAAGTGGATTAAATGTCATGTAGCTAGATAAATAACATGATGTTTATATGAATTTTTTTAAAAGAAGGTAGACATGCAAGCTTGACCTTTTAGACCCATGCATATTGAAGTTTTCTATTGGTAAGGTGCATGAGCCTAGCAATCTAAAATCATGCATATCTAGCTTTTCTAGCACCTTCTCTTTTTTAAAAAAACAATATTAAAATAGATTTTTTTTAATTAAATAACTGTGAAGATATTTTAAAAATCACTTAATTATATTATATTTTATCAATAAATTATATTTTAAAACAGAGCACATGAGTATTCAATGAGAATAAGATATATATATATATATATATATATATATATATATATATATATATATATATATATATATATATATATATATATATATATCTTATTCTCATTGAATACTCATGTGCTCTGTTTTAAAATATATATATATATCTTATTTTTTTACTTTCAATTTTTTTATTGTTTATTCATTTGTTTTTTCTTTTTCATATAATCACATAAAAATTATAAGTTAAGAGATTATGATAAATTTTTATATAAAAAATAGACTTATAATAATTTTTTTTTATCAAAATAAAAATAAACAAATGAATAAGGAAGAGAAAGGACTGGCTAAATAAACAATTTTTTTCATCCTAATTTTAAATAATTTAAATCACTAACATTTTTTATTTTAATACTTTTAATTTTTATTCAAAAAATTATATTGTTTATAAAAAAATTGTCATATAAAAATAAAAATGCATAAAGAAAAATAGAGAATTTTAACTAAAAAAATACATCTTTTTCTCTAAAAATTAAATTATTTTAAGTAATTTTTTAATCACTGTGAAATTAAATATTAATTGATTTTAAAAATTACCCGATGTCGCTTGAAAAATAAAACCCGAGCGAATTTCTAATCATTCTTGTAGTCCTGTCAAGTTTGGTGACGAGTGCCGTTTTTTCTAACTAGTAGACGAAGTTAATATTTTAGCGAACGGTAGGATTCTTTAATTTTTATTTAGCTCGAGTCGCCGGGTTTCGAAAAAACGTCCTGAGGAGTAAAGACGTCTCGAGGACCCACACTCGACTCGACTTTTAGTTTCCTCGGCTAGGAAGCTCCAGCTTTTCGCCTATAAAAAGGACGAGGCCCTTCTCCTCTTCGACTATCCGGGGAACCAGCTCAATTTCGAAGACATCTCCGTAGAAAAGGAAAGCAGAAGAAAATGGCTGCAAACCACAGGCCAAATCTTGGTTTCGAGAGAGACAGGTTCTTATAAATCTCTTTGCTTTCTTCTTCATCTTCTTTTCTTTTACTTAATTATTTAATCAAGTTAGTACCAATTTCCTTTTCTTACCCATTAACTTCCTGGACAATAGAACAGAAGTTATATATAAACACACACTGTTTTGTAATATGATCTTGCTGCAGCAATTTTAATTTTGTTAATGGTGACAGCATCGCCGTGCATCATGGAATCTTCGCTCTGCTCGTGGACACATTAAATAAACAAATCCAACTGAAATACCAATCCATGCCTACTTCTCCATATGATACTCAGAAGTGGGTCATGTCTGCATTTTTGGCGGCTCTATTTGTATACGCGACAGCATCGGTGGCCGAGGCCATACCGCGGAGCCAGGAATCAGTTTACCAGAGGCTTGCCGGCAACATCCGCCTCTTTGCCAGCGCCCTTGCTACAGTTTTCCTTCTGGTGCTTCTTATCCCAGCTTGGGGGTAGTGTATCATTTCTGTTCCGTGGATTTGTTTATTTGTGTGAAGAATTCTACCAATTGCTAAGCCGAGCATGTACTGACATGCTGGGAAAGCTATTTGAAGGTGAGAGGAGCCGTAAAGAGGACCCAAGCAAGTCAGCAGAAAGTGTAGCATTGTATTAAATGATTGCCTTCGATTCACTTGCTTCCGCCCACCCATTCTCTTCACATGTATTCTTAGATTGTGAAGATATGCTGTATTTGTTGGCGTACAAGAGAATTGAATAGAGAAGAAGTCACTTTGTCTACGATTCTTTTTGCATATATGGGAATTGCAAAGCACCGAATCCTTTTGACTTCATTTTCACTTGCGAAGTCAGTTATTGTTGGGAAAACTCGGGACAACTAACCGGATCAATTTAACGGAATACAATTCACAATTCACAAGTCCCAATACTTTTTCCCTCTTTGTGCAGTAAAAAACAGATTCAAACAATGATCAAATATAATGCAAATAATCACACAAATTAACACCAAGATTTTTACGTGGAAAACCCGATGCGGGAAAAACCACGGGACCGGAGTCCACCTAAAAACTTCCACTATCACAAATAATGGGTTCACAACTGTTCTTCCTCAGATTCAACTAAGGGATACAACATATATATCATCAAGAACTACTTATTCTCGGATTACAACAAGATTAAAGAGAGTAATGTTAGAGAAAAGCTCACAACACTGACAGCCCCGTTTTCTGTCAAAACGACCAGCTTCCACACCACCAGTCTTCAATCCAACCGTTCAGAATGAAGAGGAACGTGTCTAGAAGCTGCTGTCAAAATCTCAGCCCGATCCAACGGTGAACGAACTGGAAATCGAAGAAAGAAGACAGACTGCTCTGCTGCCTCCTCTTCTTTCTTTCTCACGTTTTTCTCCTCTGTTTCCTCTCAAATTTTGCTGCTACATCTACAGTACCCGACCCACATTAATTTAAATTCCAAGAGACAACATGTCTCTTGACAATTAATGTGGTGGTCCCACCATCACATGGTGCGGGACCACACAACAAATCTCCCCCTCACGCACCATGTGAGGAATTCGCCATACTGGCGATCAATATGTAAACTTCAATTTAGGAGGCTCTGACAAGCCTGCTTCCCTTCTGCAAAACTCAAACTTCTCTCTCGGTAGAGGTTTGGTCATCATGTCTGACACGTTGTCATCGGTATGGATCTTCTCGACAACAAATGACTTCATCTCCATAGCATCTCGAATCCATTGATATCTAACCTCAATGTGCTTTGACCGAGAGTGAAAAGTAGGATGCTTACTGAGATGGATTGCACTTTGACTATCACAGTGCAACACAAAGTTCTCTTGAACTAGGCCAAGTTCATATAGGAACTTCTGTTGTGTGGTCCCGCACCATGTGATGGTGGGACCACCACATTAATTGTCAAGAGACATGTTGTCTCTTGGAATTTAAATTAATGTGGGTCGGGTACTGTAGATGTAGCAGCAAAATTTGAGAGGAAACAGAGGAGAAAAACGTGAGAAAGAAAGAAGAGGAGGCAGCAGAGCAGTCTGTCTTCTTTCTTCGATTTCCAGTTCGTTCACCGTTGGATCGGGCTGAGATTTTTACAGCAGCTTCTAGACATGTTCCTCTTCATTCTGAACGGTTGGATTGAAGACTGGTGGTGTGGAAGCTGGTCGTTTTGACAGAAAACGGGGCTGTCAGTGTTGTGAGCTTTTCTCTAACATTACTCTCTTTAATCTTGTTGTAATCCGAGAATAAGTAGTTCTTGATGATATATATGTTGTATCCCTTAGTTGAATCTGAGGAAGAACAGTTGTGAACCCATTATTTGTGATAGTGGAAGTTTTTAGGTGGACTCCGGTCCCGTGGTTTTTCCCGCATCGGGTTTTCCACGTAAAAATCTTGGTGTTAATTTGTGTGATTATTTGCATTATATTTGATCATTGTTTGAATCTGTTTTTTACTGCACAAAGAGGGAAAAAGTATTGGGACTTGTGAATTGTGAATTGTATTCCGCTAAATTGATCCGGTTAGTTGTCCCGAGTTTTCCCAACAAAGTGGTATCAGAGCATTTGGTTGTGTAGATTGAGTTCTTGTGCAGTTAAAATGGAAAAGGAAGATTCGGGCATGATAAAGCTCACTTCCTCAAATTATTTTCTGTGGAAAACAATGATGGAGGATCACTTATATTGCAATGATTTGGCTTTGCCGATTGAATGTAAAGGAATAAAGCCTGATGACATGGATGATGCAAAATGGAATGGACTAAATAGAAAGGCTACCGCTAATGTTAGAAAATGGGTATCTTCTAAGTCCATTAATCATATCTCTCAAGAACATGATTGCTATACAGTGTGGAAGATGTTGGAAGAAACATTTGCCAAGGAGAGTGCACAAAACAAGGTTTTTGTAATTAGAGACCTTGTGAATTTGAAGTATAGAGATGGTGAAGATGCTTCGGTGCATATAAATGTATTCCAAGGGTTCTTGAATCAGCTGTCATTGATGAACCTTGAGTTAGCCGATGAAATGCAAGCATTAATCCTATTGAGTTCATTGCCGGATAGTTGGGAGACTTTGGTAGTGTCACTTAGCAATTCTACTCCGAATGGAAAGCTCACTTTGAAAACAGTGAAGGATTGTATCCTCAATGAAGAGAAGAGGGAGGAAAGGGACAAGCACTTCCGAGTCTCATGCACTTGTTACAGAAAGTCGAGGGAGAAGTCAAAACAGGTTCTCTCACGGCAAGCAAGATGGAGAATCCAGCAATAGAAAAGGCAAATGGAAGCCAAGAGGAAGATCTCAGTCAAGGAAGGGTTTTAAGTGTTATTACTGTGACAAGCCTGGGCATATGCAAAAAGATTGCAGAAAGTATAAAAGAGATAAAAAGGGTAGAGATGAAGATAAGAATGAAGAGAATGGTACAGCTGCAGTTGTATCTGATGGTGATGTTGCCATTGTGTGTGATGATGGCTGTGTTAATCTTGCATGTCAAGATACCACCTGGGTTGCAGATTCAGCAGCTTCTTACCATGTTACACCCCGACGTGATTTTTACACATCCTACACTGCTGGTGACTTTGGTCAAGTTAGGATGGGAAATCAAGGGATGGCTAGTGTTGTGGGCATTGGAGATATTTGGTTGGAAACCAATACTGGGTGCAAGTTGCTACTCAAAGATGTTAGGCATGTGCCTGATATGCGCCTACATTTAATCTCTACTGGTACTCTTGATGAAGAAGGCTATCACAGTTACTTTGGAGATGGTAAATGGAAGCTCTCCAGAAATTCCCTAATTATTGCTAAAGGGAAGAAGATGGGTCTCTACATGTCACAAGCCAAGGTGATAAAAGGGGAGGTGAATGCAATTGAAGATTGCTCTACTGATCTATGGCATAAGCGACTTGGACATTTGAGTGAGAAAGGCCTTGGCATCCTTGCCAAGAAAAACTATCTTCCTTTAAAAGGTATGAACTTGAACACATGTACTCATTGTTTAGTTGGTAAACAACATAGAGTTGCATTTCAAAGATCACCTCCACATAGAAGATCACATGTTCTTGATTTAGTTCATACTGATGTTTGCTCAATGATTGATAAGTCTCTTGGAGGTGCATTGTACTTTGTTAGTTTTATTGATGATCACTCCAGGAAGATTTGGGCCATTTGTTTGAAATCCAAAGATCAGGTGCTTGATGTCTTTAAGGATTTCCATGCCAGAGTTGAAAGAGAAACTGGTAGAAAGCTGAAATGTGTTCGAGCAGACAATGGTGGTGAATACAGAGGTCCTTTTGAGAAGTACTGCAGGGAACATGGCATCAAGTTAGAGAAGACAGTTCCTAAGACTCCACAGCAGAATGGAGTGGCTGAGAGAATGAACAGAACCATTGTTGAAAGAATTAGATGTATGCTCTCTCATGCAAAGCTGCCTAAGTCCTTTTGGGGTGAGGCAATGAAGACTGCAGTTGCCATGATCAACCTTTCTCCATCAGTTCCTCTTGAGTTTGATGTTCCAGATAGAGTTTGGAAAGGAAGGGATGTTTCCTATGCACACTTGAGAGTGTTTGGATGCAGAGCATTTGTACATGTTCCAAGGGATGAAAGGTCTAAGCTTGACAGCAAGACAAAGCAGTGTATTTTCTTGGGCTCTGAAGATGATGAGTTTGGTTATAGGTTATGGGATCCAAAGGAGAAGAAAATTGTGAGAAGCAGAGATGTTATCTTCTTTGAAGATCAAACCATTGAAGACTTTGAACTGAAGGAGAAAACAGAGTCTACTACTTTTATTCCATCTAATTCAAATCTAGCACCTACTCCACAGTTACCTTTGATGCCTGCTAATCATGGGGGAGACTTGCAAAATGATGAAAATGGTGGTTTTCTTAATGAGCCATTAGTTGGTGATCCTGAATCAGCTAATGATGATATTGATGTTATTCCTGAACAGGTTATGCAGGAAGCTCCAGATGAGCCACAATTGAGAAGGTCAACCAGACCTCGCCAACCTTCCACCAAATACTCTCCTCATGAGTATGTGCTGGTTACTGACGGGGGAGAGCCAGAATGCTTTGATGAAGCTATGTCACATGAGAAGAAAAGTGAGTGGTTGAAAGCAATGCAAGAAGAGATGAAATCCTTGCATGAAAACCATACCTTTGAGTTAGTGAAGCTTCCTAAAGGTAAGAGAGCACTCAAGAACAAATGGGTGTTCAGGTTGAAAATTGATGAACATTGCTCACAGCCAAGGTACAAGGCAAGATTGGTTGTGAAAGGTTTCGGTCAGAAGAAGGGTATTGATTTTGAAGAAATCTTTTCACCAGTGGTCAAGATGTCTTCAATCCGAGTTGTGCTTGGCTTAGCTGCTAGTTTGAACCTTGAAGTTGAGCAACTTGATGTGAAAACTGCCTTTCTCCATGGTGATTTAGATGAGGAAATCTACATGGAGCAGCCTGAAGGGTTTGAAGCAAAAGGTAAAGAGCAGCTAGTTTGCAAGTTGAAAAAGAGCCTATATGGGTTAAAGCAAGCTCCAAGACAATGGTACAAGAAGTTTGATTCTTTCATGGTGGATCATGGTTATGACAGGACCACTTCTGATCATTATGTATTTATGAAAAGGTTTCCAGATGGAAACTTTATTATTCTCTTGTTGTATGTCGATGATATGTTGATTGTTGGCCATGATGCTAAGAAGATTCAGATGTTGAAGGAAGAGTTAAGCAAGTCTTTTGCAATGAAAGACTTAGGACCGGCAAAACAGATTCTTGGCATGAAGATCACACGTGACAGGAAGAAGGAGAAACTTTGGCTATCTCAGGAGAGATATGTTCAAAAGGTACTTGAGAGATTCAACATGAGCAACTCCAAACCGGTTTGTTCTCCACTTGCAAGCCACTTTAAACTAAGTTCTAAGCAGTGTCCTTCAAGTGATGAAGAAAGAGATGAGATGAAAAAGGTTCCTTATGCATCCGCAGTTGGTAGCTTGATGTATGCCATGGTTTGCACAAGGCCGGATATAGCTCATGCAGTTGGTGTGGTTAGTCGGTTCCTCTCCAATCCTGGTAAAGAACACTGGTCAGCAGTGAAATGGATACTCAGGTATCTCAAAGGTACTTCTAGTTTCAGCTTATGTTTTGGTAATGATAAACCTGTGTTGGATGGATACACAGATGCAGATATGGCTGGTGATGTTAATTCTAGAAAGTCCACATCAGGATACTTGATGAAGTTTGCAGGGGGAGCTGTCTCATGGCAATCAAGGTTGCAAAAATGTGTGGCATTATCCACTACTGAGGCTGAATATATTGCTCTTACTGAAGGGGGCAAAGAGTTGTTATGGATGAAGAAGTTGTTGGGAAAACTCGGGACAACTAACCGGATCAATTTAGCGGAATACAATTCACAATTCACAAGTCCCAATACTTTTTCCCTCTTTGTGCAGTAAAAAACAGATTCAAACAATGATCAAATATAATGCAAATAATCACACAAATTAACACCAAGATTTTTACGTGGAAAACCCGATGCGGGAAAAACCACGGGACCGGAGTCCACCTAAAAACTTCCACTATCACAAATAATGGGTTCACAACTGTTCTTCCTCAGATTCAACTAAGGGATACAACATATATATCATCAAGAACTACTTATTCTCGGATTACAACAAGATTAAAGAGAGTAATGTTAGAGAAAAGCTCACAACACTGACAGCCCCGTTTTCTGTCAAAACGACCAGCTTCCACACCACCAGTCTTCAATCCAACCGTTCAGAATGAAGAGGAACGTGTCTAGAAGCTGCTGTCAAAATCTCAGCCCGATCCAACGGTGAACGAACTGGAAATCGAAGAAAGAAGACAGACTGCTCTGCTGCCTCCTCTTCTTTCTTTCTCACGTTTTTCTCCTCTGTTTCCTCTCAAATTTTGCTGCTACATCTACAGTACCCGACCCACATTAATTTAAATTCCAAGAGACAACATGTCTCTTGACAATTAATGTGGTGGTCCCACCATCACATGGTGCGGGACCACACAACAGTTATACGCCACATGATGATTGTTAAATGCCCTGTACCGGACAACATGTTTCGTTGCAGCTCAGGTTGTTATTTTGTTTAATATAAAAAAAATATTAAGATGTTATTAATAAGTTTATAATTAAAAAAATATATAAAAATTAATTTGATATAACGTAGTGAATTTAGGAGATCCAAAAGAATTTAAATAAGCAATAAAAATATAATTTAATTAAAACAAATCAAAATAACATTTTATTTTAAGTATATAAACAATAACATATGAGATGACATACAGTTTAACTGAATTCATTTACGTCCCTTGTTAATAAAAAAACCCGGCAATAGAGGGGAAGTGCCTCGTTTTTATTTTATTTTTTAACATTAACGATGCAGACTGCTGTACGTCCGTGCGCTTCACGAGAAAGGACGTCTCCCGTATTTTATTTTTTTTCTTTTTTTGTTTTTCTTAATGTTTTTTTTAAAAAACGCCTCGTTTGTCTGAACTCTAAAAGGGACCCTCTGATTGGCAACTTATTTGTTTATCTTCTTACTTATGCAAATACTTGTCGGACTTTGCTAAAAAATCTATAACAAACCTGTAATATCAAGAGCGTGTTTGGCAGTGTAGTTATGGGTGTTTTTTAAATAATTTTTCATGTTAAAATACATGTCAATGATATTTTTTTATTTTTTAAAATTATTTTTGATATCAACACATCAAAACGATCCAAAACATACAAATCATATTAAATTTTAGTAAAAAAAATAACAAAATTTAAATTTTTTAAGAACACAGCTGCAGCCGCGTTCCCAAACAAGTCCTAGGTGATGGAGTTAATACGGAAAAATTACTTTTATTTATTGTTATAACTACTTAGTTACATACTTTTGTAAGAATATTTTTAATTAAAAATAAATTAAAATAATATTTTTTTTAATTTTATAAATTAGAATATCAAAACCTGTGATAAATATCTATAGAAATTATTTTGATATATTTTAAATAAAAAATAATTTTAAAAACATTTGAACAACACAAACAAGCATACTAATTAAATTAATTACAGTGTCTTCTTGTTCAAACAACATTAAAAGAGGTAAAACTTACTATACAAGGTTATCCAAAATGAAGATAGCATTTGGATACGTGACTCAAATGTTGTTTGGTGAAAATTTAAAATTGTTTTCTTGTTTAAAAATAATTTTTTTATATTTTATATATTAATATTAAAAATAATTTTTTTAAAAAATATTATTATAATTTATTTTTAAATAAAACTTTTTAAAAAATAACTACTACTATATAAACGAAGCAATAACAAACACTATAATTATTACAAGAGGAAAAGCTATTTTTTAAGCCATTTTTTAACGAAGCAATAACAAACACTATAATTTCTAATCAATTTCTTAATCATTTTAAGAAGTTAAAAAGTTGTTACCGACTTTTTAGAAGAAAAAAGTCTCACTTGTTGAGTAATATTATTTTTTATTTTTTGAAAAAGTGCATATAAGTTTATTTTTTAAAAAAAATAAACTATCAATAATTTTATTCTAATCTTTTAAAACTGATAAGTTTAGCTTAATATTTTATCTTTTTCAAAAAATCATTTTTTTAACTGTGCGACACATATTGTCCACTTCATATACTTATAAAAATAATCCATTAATTGATTTTTTTTATCTTTATTAAAAAATACTGTGATAATAAATTTTTCTAGTATCATATTTCTCCACTCTTGAAATAGTTTATAGCTATAATATTTTTTATATTATCATTATTTTTTTTAATCTTGATTATATCAAAATCAAATTATGATACTAAAAAAGAGAAAAGTATTCTCCATATTTGCAAATCATATTTTTTAAAAATATAAAATTTAATGTTCATCAGCATAATTAATGCGTGTCTTGGAAATCTTTTTAAGAATCATAACAATTAACAAGAATAAATCTGGACGATAACAAATCTTTGATTTAAAAAAAATCTAAAAACAAATAGGCAAAAAATATAATATTAAAAAGATTACGTAACAAAACTTATTATAAAGTATTTTGTAATAAAAAAGATAAATGTATTTTTGGGATGGAGTGGAATGATGCTAACCAGTACTCGCCAATCTTCTATCGTCTTGGTCTTGGAGGGGGATGATGCTAATTGGTCTTGGAGGACGTTTAGCTCGAGACGTCTCGCCCGTTTGCTTTCTTAATTGTTTTAAAGAGAAAAAAACCTCTTCCGCTTATACTGCCATTCTAGAAGTCTCCAGTCATATGCAATCATTTTCATCCTTCTGTGTTGCTTAAAAACAAAAATCCTTCTTCGGCATATCCATTAAAGAGTGTAAGCGTTTATTTATTAAATTTCATTTATTTTTTATCTGTGTTAAAAAAATATGAAAAATATTATTCGTTAAAAATATCAAATAAGCGCTGTTTTGCATGTTGATATTTTTAAATATTTACAATAAATTAAAAAAAAAATACTATGATTGATTAAGAATGTTAACTGATTATTAACAGGTTTTTTGAAAACATCCATTAATCGTACTGTTAGCATAAATCTATTCACCGTCTTTAATTATACACACTAGTTTCTTGACAGGTACTTCAAACTTGTATTATTTAATTAATCTATATTGTTTTTTTTTTTTGTATTTTCTAATAGATTGTTAAAGATTTATAAATGAATAAGACTTTAATTTTTATGAAATAAACAAATTTTATTTTTAAATAATTTCATAAAATCTTGATAATTATAATTAAATTAACTCTTTAAAATCTGAATCATATAAAATATTTCTTAACTTGAGTGAATTAATATTAGAAACATAAATTGAATTATGTCGCTGCAATTAATTATTAATAGTTACGTTAAATATATATAATCCTTAAAAATAAAATTCACTAAACAATTTTCCCTTGACATTATATCACTATGAACCTTGTTTATTTTAAATATTTCTTTTCAGTCATGTAAAATGGAATACAAATTAGCAAGAAATACATGAATAAAATATTAATTAATTAAGTATTAAGAAAATATTGATTTTTTAATACTATTTTTATTTGTCCAGAAAACCATAAGCAATGTATAGAAAAATCAACTAAGAATTCAGTTTCTTATTAGATTATTTCTAAACCTTTTTAAAGTTTATCGTAATAAAATTAAGGTATCAATGTAGCACTGTATAGTTTAAGAATAATTTTTTTTTATGTTATTTAGAATTTTACATGGAGTAGAAATAATATAAAGCAACATAATTAACATATGTTTTAGCATTCATTTTAAAAAATAGTCTTTTAAAATAATAGTAGCAATATTGATAGGTTTATTAATAAGAGACTGGATAAAATTTAGTCATTAGTATTGGCGATATACTAGAATGTTAATATTTTATCAATAATACAATAATCAACAAAAAATTTTAAGGAAGTAATTGGTGCTTTATATATATAGTTTTTGCTATAATTCGTTGAAGGCATTATAATTGTATTGCTTTTTTATATTTAATATTAATAATATTTACAAGTTTGTAAGAGATAGTTTTTTTATTCACATATTTCGTGACCATTGCAATGATTTTTTTTTTCTCTTTTGAAATTAGCTTTGGCTACGAAGTTGATATTTTAGAGGGAAGCTAGGATTAATTAATTTATAGCAATCCCAGGACGCCGGCTTTTGAAGAATACGCCTTTGACAAAACGGAAGACGTCTTTTGAAGACCCCACCCATCTGTGGGGTGAACTAAACCCGGTTCCTCTCCTATAAAATGCCCCATCAATGAAGTAACGACACCTCACCCATTTGTCTAGATCTCCAAACCCCAAAGACAACATATCTCTCTAGCTAAAGAAAGCTGCAGAAAATGGCGGAAAACCTCCCGTCTAATCTTGGTTTCAAAGGAGACAGGTTACTCGAGATCCTCTTGCCTTTAATTTTCTTTTCATCAAGTTCACAGGGATTCAAATTAAATTCCCCTTTCCCTTTTTCTCACCGTCTTCAATTCTTGTGTTTAAGTAATTTTAATTTTGTTATGATGACAGCATCGTAGCGCAGCACGCCATTTTTGCCCTGCTCGTGGACACGTTAAGCAACCAAATCCAAGTGAAATACCAGTCAATGCGAGTTTCTCCATTTGACACCCACATGAGGATCATGTCAGCATTTAATGCAGCTTTGTTGATATACGCCACAACATCAGTTGCCGAGGTTATACTCCGGACGCAGAAATCAGTCCACCAAAGACTTGTCGGCAATATTCGCCTCTTTGCTAGCGCCCTTGCTGCAATTCTGCTTCTGGTGACTCTTTCCCTGATTGTGTCCTGCATCATTTCTGTCCTGTGGACCTGTTTATTCGTGAAGTTAGCATATGAATCATGTCAGGATCTATGCCAGTTGCTAAGCCAAACAACTAACAAGGTACTGAGCATGTTGAAAAAGCTGATTGCAGCTGTGAGGAGCCCCAAAGAGAAACCAAACCAGCCGAATATGGAGGTCCTTACAAGTCCCGAGACAGACGGACAGTGTTAAAGCATTGACTTGTTGCTCCTAGCCGCTTTTTGTAATTTATATTGTGAAGATATACTGTTTTTCTAACGCATAAGAGAACTAGATAAAGGATAGGATGTCCTTGGCAAGTGAAAATTGAAGGATATGACATACTTTTTATGGGCCTTTTCTTCTTTTTGTTTGTAAGAGGAATGAGACTTGCAAAGTTATCCGAACTAGATTTATTTGGTGGTCCGCAAACTCATAGAGGGGCTAAATAGGATGGAGTTTGTGCTTCGATCACCAGTTCAAGGCATTCCTCACCACCCTATGTATTGTGACCCATCTAGCAGATGGATTCTTGTCCTGTCTAGTTTTTTCTTTCCTCTCTCTCTTTTTTCTCCCTTTACATACTGTAACTTCTGGGCTACTTCTATGGTCGTGGCTCTCGTGACGATAAATAAGATGCTTATCTTCATGGACTGGGCTGTCATTTTGATTTTGTTAAGCTTTGAATGGGCTTCATCTATACTGCAAACAAAAAAACACTCTTAAGAAAATATAAAAGAAACCCCACCTAAAATAAAAGTCTAATTTAGACAAAACATTCCTCGGGGAAACAATTTGGTCCGGACTATTTTTGACAATAGACCGGTGTCTGTTTCATAACGTGTCGTTGTAGCTGCTTTCCCCTTTTGGAATTATGAACCCAATATATTTAACATGGAAAAGTTTTGACGATTTCTTATAATCATTTTAAAATGGCACAAATGATAACTAACTTGTTGCGGTGGCAGTGGAGTGGTGGAGTTTGTGACAACAATGTAGTAAAATGGTTACAGAGTAGTAGTGGTGACACTGAGAAACCGGAACATACTTAGTCTTGTCAGAGATTTAAAGTTAAAAAAACTAATTATAGCTAAAAAAAAATATTAACACTCATAACTCACCCTATCTAAAATAAACTAAAATCCCCACCTAAAATAAGCTAAAAATTTGGATAGTTTTATCAATTAGCAATCATCTTTTTATCTAATATCAATAATATATTTTCCGTATAAATTCATGATCCTTAGCTCCAAATCAAAACATTAAATTCTTACTTGGATTTTATCATTAAAAAAAAACATATATAAAAAAGTACAAACACGCGCAAACATACACACAAAGTTCCAAGTTTACAATGTAAGATTTAAAATGATAACAATAATTTAAAGACACATTTCGGCATCTAAAATTACAAAATGAACTCGGGAACAGTTCTGGAAATTCTGGGTAATTAACTTTGGGGTACACGCGCCGCCGCAAGAAAAACCAATGGACGAGGGGATCTGGATTGGCTTCTTCCCCTCTTCCCTTCCCTACTGGCGGTGGCACCGTGACCTGCAAACGGAACAAGCAGTCTGTTATAGTTTTTTTTTTTGTCTTTCTTCCTCTCGGTTCGTTTTTCTTTCTTCTGCAGATCTAGCAGTTGGGTCTCGGTCCAGATCTTCTACATGGGGTTGAACCGGAGAAGGAGAGTCGGTTGATGAGGAAGGGGACGATGTCTGTGGGGGAGGAGCTGGAGGAAAAGGGCGGGCATCATTCTAATTTAGTGCTCTCCGAATCGTGTGGGAAGGTTTCCCATCACACGACTCACCGACTTGATCTTCCGCGCTCCTTGAAAAATAGGTACAATCCCTCTTTGCTTTGCCACTCAAGGGTACACGCTTAGGCCCCTTCTTCCCTTCCCTTCCCTTCCCTAATGAAAGAGTCCACCGCCCGCCTGGGGAGTTGTGGCGTGCAGGCCTGCCTCTTTCTTTAGTAGGTGATTCACTACCGAAGCGAAGAAAAGGCTGGATCAAGAGAAGGAGGCGGGCATATAGGTGTATGTGGGCTTCGCTGTGTTTGGGCTGCTTTGGGGTTGGTTTCGGTGGAGGCCGGTCTGTGCTGATGAGGGAAGATTAGTTATGGTCGATGGTGAGGGAAGAGACGGGACCTGTGGGCTGTTGGATCTCCAGTGAGGATGGCGCTAGGCTGCTACGGCTGACGGTGAAGACCGGCTGAGAGGGGGAAGGTCGGGTGTGTGGATGGTTTGTGGAAAATAAGGGCTAACTTGTGGGGAAGAATGGGTCTGGAGAGAGATGAGGGAAGATGGAACGAGGAGTGTAAGTGGGGCTGTTGTGGGTGACAGTGAGCTGGGGAAGAAGACAGGTGAGTGGCGGTTGTTTTTGGCTTTCTGGTTCTGGGAGAGAAAAAACCAAAGAAGAGGGGGGGGCAACGGCTTCGTTTGAAAAAGATGAAAAATTGCTTTATGGTTCCTCTGTCCTCTCTTTTTTTTTACCCCTATGCCTCCCCTAAATTTTTCTCCCCCCCACCCTTGCCGCAAAAAGTTTTCCCTCAATAAAAATATCTTTTTTTTCAATACTTGATAAAATATCTATATTTTAATTTTTAAAAAAATAAATAATATCAACATCAATTTAAAGAGAAAATTAAATATGATTTAAAGATTTTTGAAAATTAAATTCTTTTAGGACAATATTAAAAATACTAAAATGATGTAAATATATTAAGAGTGTATCAAGATCGGTTTCATTGTTTTTTCTATGTTTGATTTTTTTTGAAAATTTATTAAAAACTAGGGTAAAAAATTGATGCCTTAAACGGATTCCCACCTCTCTAACGCGTGGATAATGTCTACGGAGCATGGACTTTGAAACGTGCTGATGTGAAGTGGAGGAGTATTCGTCTTTGACTATAAACAGTGCAGATGTTCGTGCGTGTGATTCATACCCAAGAGGACGTCCCAAGTGTTTTTCTATCTTTTTTTCCCCTACACAGACATCTGATAAATCCATAATGTGTTAAATGAGAATAAAATATATATTTTATTATTTCTTTACTTCCAATTCTTTATGTTGTTTACTCATTTGTTTTTTCATATAGTCACATGAAAATAATGTGTTAAGAGATCAGATGAATCTTTATATAAAAATAAAGACTTCTAATAATTTTTTATTATTAAAATAGGAATAAATAAATAATAAGAAAGAGAAACAACTGGCTAAATAAACAATTTTTCCATCCTAAGTTTAAATAATTTAAATCACTATAATTTTTTATTTTAATACTTTGAATTTTTTATTCAAAAAATTATGTTGTTGATAAAAAAAATTAATGGCTTTGTCATATAAAAATAGAAATGCATAAAACCCGATGTCGCTTGAAAATTAAAACCCGAGTGAATTTCTAATCATTCTTGTCGTTCTGTCAAGTTTGGTGACGAGTGCCGTTTTTTTCTAAACAAGTAGATGAGGTTAATATTTTAGCGAACGCTAGGATTCTTTAATTTTTATTTAGATCAAGACGCCGGGTTTCGAAAATACGTCCTCGGACAAAACTAAGGACTAAAGACGTCTTGAGGACCCCACTCTACAGCTGTGATTCGCCGCCTATAATTAATGCAACACAAACTGATAAGATAAGTTATAAGTTTTTACAGCACAAAAAAATATACCTCATGATTTATAACTTGAAGATGTTATAATTGAAATATTAATTAAATTGGTTAATTATAAAATTTAAAAACAATATAATAGTTCTTAGCTATTGTCAATCTACCTTCGGAATCTGATAGTATATTAACAATTTATTTGTTTTTTAAAACTAGTTTTTGAATATCACTTTCTAAACTTTTAAAAATTAGTTTTTGAAAATCACTTTTCCAAACTTTCCTGTGTTTGTTTATTATTATAAAAATTGATCAACGAAAAACACTTTCCAGTCAAAGGAAAATTTGGATTGGTTTTCAGGAAAGTGTTTTCCTTTTATTTTGGACAGAAACACTTTCTGAAAGTTGTGAAAAATTTAGAAATGTCATATTATTTACTAATTATATCAAATTTGGTCATCAAACTTTTGATTGTTATATATATATTTTTTTGAATATTTTTTTTCAATTTCATCCCTTATAATTTAATTTTTATATTAATTTTGGTCCTTATTTTTATCATTGTTATTTGTTTTTCCCTTATTATTCTTTAATTGAATTTTTTTATCTATCAAATTTGGTCCTCATTCTTTTGATTGTTGCTTATTTTATTTGAAATAATTTATGAAATGTTAATTATTATTGTTATTTTAATTTCTTCATCTTTCAGTTATTTTATTTTTCAGATTTAATCTTTATTATTTTGATTATTATTTATTTTATTTGAGATAATTTATGAAATTATATTTTTTTTCAATTTCATTCCCATTCAACTTTTTAATTTATAAAATTTGTTCCTCATTATTTTAATAAACTTGAAAAAAACAAAACATTTATAAATTATTTTTCAGCTCATTTTTCATGACATGACCAAACACCGGAAAGTGTTTTCCAACCTATTTTCCATTACACTACCAAACATTGAAAAATAATTTACTTTTCCAGAATTCACTTTTCAAAATGAAACTACTTTCCAGCAAACAAACATGGTTTAAAAGAAAATTACTTTCTAACAAACAAATGGGGCCTAATTCTTACATTTTTCCTTTACTTTTATACTCGCATGTTGAAATTTGAAGGAGAAAAAAATCAAGAATAATTAAATGTACAAGCTCTGTTTAATTTCATCATGTTGTGCTCTTCTTCTTTTTTGTTAACCGTAGGTGTTCGGGTCAGTTTACGTGCACCTCGACTAATCTCCCGATGCCTGAAAGTTAACGACTATATAAACTTTCAGTGGTCCCGAGACTTGTGACACTCAAACTAATAATCTTTGAGGAGGAAACTCAATACCTGACTAGTTTAGCTATACTAGTGACCCTCAGGGTTTCCTGTTTTGCTTTTTATTTAGATAACTTGTGGTCCAATATTTAAAAATATTTTGATAAATATTTTTTTTTAAAAAAAAAATAAACACCCTATCTAAGAATAGAAGGTGAAAACTTATCATAAAACTAGAACTGTTTTCCTACTTCTCTTGTAATAAACTTGTATTTCTTATGAACACAATAAGGTTGTTAAATAATATTTTTTCTTGTTTTTATTTATTAAGTGTATAATAATATTTTCAGTTTAATCTATATATAAACCTTTTGTATTTAAGTTAAAGCAAGAACAGTAATGCAAATCAATTAAGGAGAATTCTAGCCTCCTTCCCTTTCATGTTCGTATTTATTTTTATGTTAATTAAATTGTTTTAATATGGTATTATAGCCGGTTTTATAGAATGAGACTTAATTCCAAACACAACTTTTGCAGATCTAACAAAGAAACTCATAATCTTTTGCCTCAATTCCATGTGCTAACTAACTAAATTATGATAGAGAGTTCTTTTTATGTGTATTAAACAAATATATTAATTTGATTAATGTTTGCATGAATACTAAATCGCCATAAGCATCCCAAGTTTTTCTAGTTTAATAAGTTCGATAGTTTAGTTTCATTTAAAGTAATTAAGATAACTACAGTAAACTATGAACCCACCAATGGAATGGATAGATGGTTTCATTGACCTTACAGAACTCAACGTGTCAATCCCTAAACCGTCGATTCAATCACCCTTGCACCTCCATTCATTTTGTTTGCCTATTAACAACAATTCAATTCAGCTCGAGGACGTCTCGCCCGTTTGCCGTTCTAGTCTTCTAGAAGTCTCCAGTCATACGCAATCATTTTCATCCTTTTGTGTTGTTTTTTATTTTTATTTTAAAAAGGTTCCCTCTTTAGCATATCCATTAAAGATTGTATGCGTATTAATGAAATTTCATTTATTCTTAATTTGCGTTAAAAAATATAAAAAAATATTATTAATTAAAAATATCAAATAAGCGCTGTTTTGCATGTTGATATTTTTAAATATTTACAATAAATTAAAAAATACTATGATTGATTAAGAATGTTAAATGACTATTAACAGGTTTTTTGAAAACATCCATTAATCGTACTATTAGCATAAATCTCTTTAAGTGTCTTTAATTATACACACCACTAGTTTATTGACAAGTACTTCAAACTTGTATTCTTTAATTAATCTATATTGTTTTTTTTTCTTTCTATTTTCTAATAGATTGTTAAAGATTTATAAATGAATGAAACTTTAATGTTTATTAAATAAACATATTTTATTTTTAAATAATTTCATAAAATCTTGATAATTATAATTAAACTAATCTATTTAAAATCTGAATCATATAAAATATTTCTTAACTTGAGTATATTAATATTAGAAACATGAATTGAATTATCTCTCAGAAATTAATAATTAATAGTTAGGTTAAATATATACAATCCTTAAAAATAAAAATTACTTAACAATCTGCCCTTGACATTATATCACTATGAACCCTGTTTATTTTATTCTTTTTAGTCATTTAAAATTGAATATAAATTAGCATTGAATACACGAATAAAAATCTTAATTAATCAAGTATTAAGAAAATATTGATTTTTTAATACTATCAGTATTTGTCCAGAAAACCAGAAGCAATGTATAGAAAAATTAACCAAGAATTCAATTTAACAATTTGATGTAATTTAACTATTTTCAAACTTTTCCACTTCATATTTCTTATTAGATTATTTCTAAGCCTTTTTAAAGTTATCATAATAAAATTAAAGTATTGATTAAGAATTTTACATGGTGTTAAGATAATATAAAGCAACATAATTAACCTATGTTTTAGAATTCATTTAAAAAAAAAATCCTATTGCTCGGGAATCAATAATGTTTTAAAATAATAGTAGCAATATTGATAGGTTTATTAATAAGAGACTGGATATAATTTAGTTATTAGTTTTGGAGATATACTATAATGTTAATTCTACTAATTTATTAATTGATCTCTTTATTTATTGATAGAATAATAGTGGGAAAAATTTATAATTTTTTAGTATTTCAGTCTAAAAAAACTAATTCTGGTGGCTTAAAATGACTTCATGTATATATATCAAAGAGAAAGAGAGTTAGAAAGGGAATTGATATGTTTTTCCTTTTATTTTTTTATCATATGCAACTCATATAGTCTCTCCCAACTATAATATTAAAAATAAGATTTTCATTTAATTTGCGGGTTAAGGAAAAATAGATGTCGATTTTCCTCACTTGCAAAGAAAAAAGGACTCTTATTCCTCTAATTTTGAAATTGTTATAAAATAAAACTTGAATTATAGTTTTTGCTATAATTCGTCGAAGGCATTATAATTGTATTGCTTTTTATATTTAATATTAATGAGATAAGAGTACAAGTTTGTATGAGATGAATTTTTATATATATATATATATATATATATATATATATATATATATATAGATATATCGTGACAATTGCAATGATTCTTTTTTCTCTTTTGAAATTGCTTTAGCTGCGAAGTTGATATTTTAGCGAGAAGCTAGGATTAATTAATTTCCCAGGACGCCGGCTTTTCAAAAATACGTCTTTGACAAAATTGACAAAACGAAAGACGTCTTTTGAAGACCCCACCCATTTGTGGGGTCAACTATGATTCGAGACTTTAACACTTTTCCTCTCCAATAAAAGGCCCCATCAATGAAGTAACGATACTTCACCCATTTGTCTAGAGCTCCAAACCCCAAAGACAACATCTCTCTAGCAAAAGAAGGCTGCAGAAAATGGCAGAAAACCACCCGCCTAATCTTGGTTTCAAAGGAGACAGGTTACTCTAAATCCTCTTGCCTTTAATTTTTTTTTTTATAAAGATTACAGGGATTCAAATTAAATTCCTTTTCCCCTTTATTTCACCGTCTTCAATTCTTGTGTTCAAGTAATTTTAATTTTGTTATGATGACAGCATCGTAGCGCAGCATGCCATTTTTGCCCTGCTCGTGGACACATTAAGCAACCAAATCCAAGTGAAATACCAGTCAATGCGAGTTTCTCCATTTGACACCCACCAGAGGGTCATGTCAACATTTTTAGCTGCTCTGTTTATATACGCCACAACATCAGTTGCCGAGGTTATACTCCGGACGCAGAAATCAGTCCACCAGAGACTTGTCGGCAATATTCGTCTCTTAGCTAGCGCCCTTGCTACAATTCTGCTCCTGGTGACTCTTTCCCTGATTGTGTCCTGCATCATTTCTGTCCTGTGGACCTGTTTATTTGTGAAGTTAGCATATGAATCATGTCAGGATCTCTGCCAGTTGCTATGCCAAACAACTGATGAGGTACTGGACATGTTGAAAAAGCTAATTGCAACTGTGAGGAGCCCCAAAGAGAAACCAAACCAGCCGAATGTGTAGGTCCTTGCAAGTCCTGGGGCAGAGTAGGATAGTGTTAAATCATGGACTTGTTGCTCCTAGCCGCTTTTTGTAATTTACGTTGTGATATTGTCTTTCTAACGCGCTAGAGAATTAGATAAAGGATAGGATGTTCTTGGCATGTGAAAATTGAAAAAGATGACATACTTTTTATGGGCCTTTTCTTCTTTTTGTTTGTACGAGGAATGAGACTTGCAAAGTTATCTGAGCTAGATTTATTTGGTGGCCAGCAAGCTCATATATAGAGGGTTTAAATAGGATGGAGTTTGTGCTTAGATCACCAGATCAGGCATTCCTCACCCGATGTATGGTCGTGGCTCTCGTGACGATAATGAGATGCTTATCTTCATGCACTGGGCTATCATTTTGATTTTGTTAAGCTTTGACTGGGCTCTATCTATACTGCAAACAAGAAAAATCTTCAGAAAATATAAAAGAAACCCCATCTAAAGTAAAAAGTTTAATTTAGACTACTAGTTCATTGCATAGGGCATGGATTTCCAGTTAGACAAAACATTCCTCAATTTGTTCCGGTCTACTTTTTGACAATAGATCGGTGTCATTAATAAATTTTTAGTTATCATTGTTTTTTTATTTTCTCACCCATTTCGTGTAAAAAAAAAAGAGGTTTGATGAATGATTGCAAGTTTTTTTTTTACTCTAACTCAATCTACTATGAAAGGAAATGATAGGTTAAAATACATCTTGAACAAAATGAAAACCGTATTTTGACCTCCCCCACCCAACCCTTTTTTTCTTTTAATTTTATTAATCACCTATATATATTTATATAATAGTTATCGTATGATTGAAATCTCAGTTCATGGATGAAGGATTCATCGGATTAATTACAAAATAATAATGTTTTAGTTAATTCAAATGATATCATTTTGGATAAATTTTTTTATTAAAACTGTCTCAGTAAAGATTTATTAGATTTAATCAGATCAATCACAAATTCACATCACTATATGTAATCAAGTCAACAAACAAGTATGGTTTAATTTAAAAATAAACCTAATTTGAAATATGACCCAAATTAAACTTCTGAACCAAATGAGTTTAATAACTTTATCCTTTAATGTTTCGGAAAGCAACTCCACGGGTCGACCGATGGGCTTCTAGGGACCAAGACATTTGGTGGATGTCTTATCCAAAATGGGGAGGTGCAGCTTGGGGCCCCTTCTCTCACTAGGTTTCGATCGCTGTTAGACAGCGGAGAGCCCTGGGCTTTGAAAATCTTAGCGGGTCCACGTGGCAGTCACCAAGTCATTGATGCCTTATACGGATTCCCACCTCTCTCACGCGTGGATAATTAATGTCTACGGAGCATCGACTTTGAAACGTGGTGATTTCAAGTTGGGGAGTATTCGTCTTTGACTATAAACAGTGCAATACGTCCGTGCGCTCATATCTAAGAGGACGTCCCAAGCGTTTTTCTATCTTTTTTCCCCTGCCCCTATAAACCAATACAAAGACACCTCTTTGGTCTCACACCCACGTCTCCTACATCTCTCTCTCTCTCTCTCTCTCTCTCTCTCTCTCTCTCTCTATATATATATATATATATATATATATATAGACACACACATATATTTAGGAGTTTTTTTTTTTAATAAATCCATCATCAGTGAATAATTTTTTTAAAAAAAATTATTATTTTAACACCTTTTAAAAAAATATCAAATTATATTTTAATTTAACTAGTTGAATTATAAGATTAAATGGACCTTTCGTATGATTATCCTAAAGTTCATAATTAATGCAGCACGAACCAATAAGATAGGTTATTACAACACAAAGAAATATACTTCATAATTTATAATTTGAAGATATTATAATTAAAATATTAATTTGATCAATCATAAAATTTAAAAATAATAGAATAATTCTTAGCTATCGTCAATCTAGCTTTGAAATCTGCTCGTGTGTATTATTATCCTTTTCCCTTTACTTTTATACTCGGGTGTTGAAATTTGGAGGAGAAGAATAATTGAATATACAGGCTCTATTTGATTTATCCTTATGTGCTTCTTCTTATTAACGTTCTATTGTGCTTTTTTTTTTTTTTTTAATGAATGTGAATGTTCAGATTAATTTATACATATTTTAATTAATTTTATGGATCTGACCTAACATACTTCTTAGTTAGACCGCTTGTAGTCTAGTATTTAATGGAAAAAATAGGCATGGTATTCAAGAAAATAAGGCGAAAACTTATCATAAAACAAGAACTGGTTTCCTACTTCTCTTGTAACGAACTAGCTTGTATTTATTATGAACACAATAAGGCCAAGCAAACCCATAACTAAAAGAAAAGGCTTTTCCATAGCAAACAATGCAATTGCAAATGATTCAAATTAGAAACATAAAAAAGGTAACCCTTCACCTTTTTTTTCTCATTTTATAAACGACTGCTTCTAAGCGATGTAATAAAATATTTTTCTAAGTTGATTTTTTCTCATTTATGAGTTTTTTTTATTGGTAAGTCACATGAGCCTAGCAATCTAGACCTATGGGCACATAGCTTCTCTAGCATTTTCTCTCTCTTTTTTATAAAAAAATATTAAAATAATTTTTTTTAATTAAATAATTATAATGATATTTTAAAAATCACTCAATTATATTATTTTTAAAATAAATTATAAATTTTTATTGTATATTTTTATTTTTTTATAATCATATATGAAACTACTATGCATAATAGTTTTAAACAAAAAACATGAATATTCAATGAGAATAAAATATATTTTATTATTTTTTTACTTTCAATTCTTTATGTTTGTTGTAACCTAATTTTGGATCCACCAAGATTTTCTCGAATGTTATTTTATTTCTGTTATTCTTTATAAAAATCCAAAAAATTAAGAAAAAGTTTAAAAATTCAAAAATATATTTTTCTCGAGTCAACCGCATCTTTCCATCAAAACCGAGTCTACCGGGTCAATACGGGTCAAACCATGTCGACCAGGGTAAAAAATGAGTTTCGGGTCATTTCGGGTCAAAACCGTCATTTCTGGTCAAAACCGAGTTTACCGGGTCAATACGGGTCAAACCATGTCGACCAGGGTAAAAAATGAGTTTCAGGCCGTTTCGGGTCAAAACCGTCATTTCTGGTCAAAACCGTCATTTCTGGTCAAAACCGAGTTCACCAGGTCAATACGGGTCAAACCATGTCGACCAGGGTAAAAAAATGAGTTTCGAGCTGTTTCGGGTCAAAAACCATCATTTTCGACCAAAACCCGGTTCACGGGGTTGATACCCATCAAATTTTTTTTTTCCCAGTGTTTAAACATAATTTTCGGTCATTAAAATGGATTTTTAGCGGTTGAATCGGGTTTTTCTAATACTAAATTGAGTTTTTAATGTTACCTATATAAATATATATTATTATACATAATAAAAAATAAAATAAAAATAAAATAAAATTTTGGTCAAACGGGCAGTTGCGCCGAAAGGAAACAGTGATTAAAAAATGTCCAAACGGTGATTAAAAAAATAAGATTTGTGGAAATTTAAGATTTGCATGTCTCCCTGTTACTGGCTATAAATAGCCAGTGACTAAGAAAGAAAGGAGAAAAAAAGAAAGGAAAGAGAAAGAAGAAAAAAAGAAAGAAAAGAATTGCAAACACTATTCACGTTTTTTACTATTTCTTCACGAGAGTAGGATATTGATTTTTATTAAAAACAATATGAAAAATACCAAATATATCCTAAACGTTAGATTTGATAGATAACCGTTGATTTAATAGGATACAATAGGGCTTACCACACTAGATTAAAACCCAAACACATCTCAGCCCTTGAAATAATCTAAGCTTTGATCCCGTTGCGCCACGTCACCGGGTGTACCGAGATTTAGGTACACCGCGCCACACCACAACAAAGCTCCGCTCATTCAGACCGTCCGATCAACCTGCAGATCTAGCGAATTACAGCCATCCGATCGTTTCATCCGAGATCCAACGGCGCACAGTGTTCAGCGGTACCGGTGTACCATACACGCGTTCATACCGTAGCGTAATCTCGGACTCTCTCTCTCCTCTCGCCGGCGACGCTCTCTCTCTCATCCGATCTCCACTTTCCGGCCGTCTCCAGCCTCCGAAACACCACAGAAAGGTTTCTCCCCTGCTGTAAAGAAAAACCCCGGTGGTTTTTATCGTTTTCTCCGCCCCGTTTGGCCGGATAAGGGCCGCGATCGTTGGCTGCCACCGAAGCTTCAAGTCGTTGATTCTCCTTCTTCAGCCATCAACGGCCATCGAGACCACCACCATCAGAATCCTCGACCTCATATCTACCAGGATCGACCATCGGTTGGTCAGAAATCTCGCCGGAAATTTTCGCCGCTACCAACAGTAACCGCGCGTGAGTCACACGCGCCGCCAGTGGCATTTTCATAATTTTCGGAGAACTTCGAGGGTATTTCAGTCTTTTACCTATACAGTGGCACTCATGTAATTTTTCGGGGTTTCTACTGGTATTTTTAATATTTTTTATATATATAAATGCTTGTAAATTTTCTTGCATGTTGTAAAAAATACAAAAACCAAAGTCGACACGTCTCTTTTTTTAAAAGGACCGATGTCAAAAATGTAAATACCAAATATGGATTATGTCCATTATTTCTTTTGGTAACCCAGACGTAACTCTCCTTTTTAGGGTTCAAACGTCATATTTTAGACAAGTCTCCTAATTTTTAGGGACTGATGTCATTTTTAACGCGTCTCCTATTTTTAGGGACCGACGTTAACCTTTTTTTTAAAAAAAAAACAAATTACCAATAAACCCAAAATATAATGGATTATATCCATTATTTCTTTTGGTAACCCAGACGTAATTCTCCTTTTTAAGGTTAAAACGTCAGTTTTCAGACGAGTCTCCTAATTTTTAGGGATTGATGTCATTTTTAACGCGTCTCCTATTATTAGGGACCGACGTTAACCATTTAAAAAAACAAATTACCAATAAACCCAAAATATAATGGATTATATCCATTATTTCTTTTGGTAACCCAGACGTAACTCTCCTTTTTAGGGACAAACGTCAATATTTTAGACGAGTCTCCTAATTTTTAGGGACTGATGTCATTTTCAACGTGTCTCCTATTTTTAGGGATCGACGTTAATCATTTAAAAAAGAATTACAAATAAGCCCAAAATATAATCGCATTTGAATCAAACAAAAAACACACAAGTAAGGGTAACCTTTCTATTGAAAGGATGTTTTAAGGGTGGTGTCTACCTTCCCTTAATCATAACTAACCCCGTACCCGAATCTCTGGGACCAGTGTCTAATTTGGGATTTCTAGTTCCCTCAAATTACTAGATGGCGACTCCAATAAAATCTTTGTTTCCCCCAATTGAGAAAAAACCCTTTTTGTTAAATAAACAAAAAAGCGGAGGGAGCCGTCGCCCGACGTCGTGTATCGACAGAATGGCGACTCCGCTGGGGACTTAGGGTTGAGCCAACTGTTTGTGTTTGCTTTTCATTTGCTCTTTCTTATCGCTATTTATTTTTGGGAATTTATTTTATTTGCATTATTTATTTTATGCAATATCTACTGTGATTCTTTTCAATTTTTCATTTCATCACATACATACATATTATTTATTTGTGTATTCACACACTTCACTGTGAACCCATAAAAGCTCTGGACCCGAGCTCGTCCTTTTTAAGATTAGAAAAGAGAGATTCAAGTGGCAAGTGTGACTTATGTCCACTGATGCTCATTTGGACTTTTGCTTGGATTGTAACTCACCCTATGCAACTAGTACTGTGGAGTCTTTCTCCCCTACTCATGTTGAATAAGGTTAAGAGGCCGATTACTTCACGAGTAATTCGGGCAATCTAAGAACCAAAAAATATCTTTAAGGATAGACTAAACTGAGCCCAACCTTATGAGCTAGATCCTATCAAGTAGGATATACCCATTAGGACACGAACAAATGTCAATGCATGAACATACATGTTCATATACATTTCATATGCTCATTAAGTCTCCACCGATCCTCAGGAAGTGTGAGATGGAAAAACCCATTACTATTGAGGAATTTTTGACCAGATCAGAATTGAGCCAACATGATGAAGGGGATTGTTTGCCATCAGAATTTGAGTCTCAGTTGCCAGAGCATGTTAAATTAGATGACAGACCACTTGGTACAGGACAACTGCTAGACTGCTGGGAAAAGTTATCCTCTCATGATCAAATCACTTTTCAGAAACAATATGGGGATCTATCACATTTACTGAAAATTAGGGTCCAACATGCTTGTTTTCAGGCCATGATAGGGTTTTGGGATCCAGAATATCGGTGCTTCACATTTGATACTGTGGATATGACTCCTACTATCGAGGAGTATGAATCCCTGCTAAATTGTCCCAAGTCAGAAAAGGTGTACTTTTACACACCTATAGAGCATGCACTTTGTAACTTTGCTTGGATGACCCAGATAGACTGTCAACTAGCAAAATCACATGCAACTAAACGAGGAAATAGCCAGGGTTGGTTTTGGAATGAACTAGAAGCCATATTCAAGAAGAGATTACATGATGAAAGCAATGAAATTCGATTGAGAATTTTGGCCCTAGGCATATATGATTTGGTTCTTTTCCCATCTGCTGAGGGAATGATCGATTTTGAGGCTGTCAATGTATTTAAAAATGTGGTGACCCTTAAAATTAACCATGCTACAACAATATTGGCAGAAACTTTCTCATCATTGAATTATTGTAGAAAAGCCGGAAGAGGTCGTTTAAGATGTTGCTTGCAGTTGTTGTTTGTCTGGACTGTGAGTCATATGATTGAGGGGAAGATTTCAGGTTTGGTTGGTACCCCATGGCATCTTTACTCTAAGCTAGAGAATTTTCCTGAAAAAACACTTGCATGAAGTAGCAAGAACCACATGGGAATCAATGTTTCTAAATCTAAGTAAATCTCAATTTCATTGGAGGAGTTGATACTCTTACTTCAAATCTTATCTGGCATATTGTGGTGAGTATCCATGGGTCTCGTTGTGATAGGAGCCTGCTGTTGTATTAGTTATTGTCCTAACATGGTTTTACGACAATTTGGATTTGAGCTGTAACATCCTACCTCACTAGCAAAATATTGTTCGCTTTGGGCCTCCCAGTTCACCCATGTCCAGGGTTTCCACCCAGGTCTCCTGACGGGTTTGTTCTTGGCAGCCACGCATGGCCTCAAAACGCGTCTTTCAGAGTAGAGCAGTACACTCACCCTGTCAGATACTGTCCCTTCTAGGCCCCCCGGTCCACCCATTTCCAGGGCTTCCACCCAGGTCCCCCTCAGGGTTTTAAACGCGTCTTACTAGTTAAGATGAGCATGCATTTATAAGGCCTTGGCGCTGGACGCTCGCTTCCGATGTGGGATCTTACATGAGCAGTTTATTCCAATGACTACCAAACTGCCAACATTTTATGAAGATTTCAAGACCTCGAAGAAATTATTAGAGTTAGTGAAAAAGGCATGGAAACATCCCGGTAGGGTTACTTCTGCTAAGAGAGTAGAGGGAAAAACAACTGAAGGATATCCAATAAAAATCAAATTTCTCCCCCAAATCGGTTCAAGTTCCTGTAGGTTTGGAGTCCTCAGTGAGAACTTTCTTAAGAGAATCTGATCTGGTCTATTCCTCGTCATAAGCTAAAGGAAAACTTGAAACAAATAACAAGCATGCATAGTCCATATGGCATTTTGCATCCATATGCGCATTTCATTCATTTATCAAGCATGCACACGTTGAAACATAAGTTCCCCCACCTGTGGTCTACTGGACTGATGAAGATGGAAAATAAAGACAGGGGTTAGATATAGGTTTATTATCAAAAGGAAGTTGAGAGCAGTAAAGGTGAAGTAGCTCGACTCATAAATCTGTTTGAATAAGTGTTGAGCTTCAAGAATGGAAAGGGAACGTTTGCACAGTCTCTTGCTGGGAACACTACTTGTCCACGTTCCATTGAAGTTGTACCTCTTCTTTTTCGTCATGAACAATGACAGCAATGCCTTCAGTCATCAATTAATGACGACAACCCTTGTTCTCGTTCAACTGCACTGATAGTCGTTCAAAGCCTTCACATATTCCAAGAGCACATAATAGCTGCTAGCTTTCTGTTCCTGGTGCATTGGCCTTCTTTCCAGACATCTCTATTGTGAACATCATTCCGGTCCAGCAGTATCGGATGTTGCTCTGAGAAAAACAAGAGCAGACATTGCAACTTTAACAAAGCAGAATTCCCACTATAGGTGTTTGTTTGCTGTACTGCCAATGAGGAATCGAGAGGAGACAAAAGGGTTTCAGATTCATCATTTTCTCTTCCAGTTGAGACAACGCATGATTCCACACGTTAGCAATGGTGGTGCTGTATATTTCTGTTCGTTACTAAGATTACCTGGCTGTTGGAAAGTTTCTACCAATCCACAAATAACCACAACAACATTGGAAGATTTACATGATGTTGTGAGGATTGTCGAAAGAATTGAACAAGCTATGAAGAGGGGAATGATTGAAGATTCTACCAAGAATTCTAGAACAATAATGAGAGATGAATCAAAGGATGACCCTGACGATGGGAAGCCTTAATTATGTGGTCCAACCAGGTCTCACTGTAGCATCAATTGCTCAAATGTCTTTGCTAAGATTGACATACCTCGACCACTCGAGTTTGTCTACCAGCATCTGTTAGACTCTGGACTTATTGCCCTGACTCGCCAATTTACCCCATTTTAATTGCGCCTTTGAGCCCTCACCTCCATTTTGAGTGCGCCTTTGAGCCCTCATCCCTTAGGTGGTGCGTTTTCTAACCCTACCTCCTTTTGAGTGCGCCTTTGAGCCCTCAACTCCATTTTGAGTGCGCCTTTGAGCCCTCATCCCTTTGGTAGTGCGTTTTCTAACCCTACCTCCTTTTGAGTGAGCCTTTGAGCCCTCAACTCCTTTTGAGTACGCCTTTGAGCCCTCATCCCTTAGGTAGTGCGTTTTCTAACCCTACCTCCATTTTGAGTGCGCCTTTGAGCCCTCAACTCCTTTTGAGTGCGCCTTTGAGCCCTCATCCCTTAGTAAAAGATACATGAATATCATTAGAGGATTTTGTGCCATTCAGTTGAACAGTTGCAAGAATTTCAAGAATCGAGTTGAGTTTGTGAAAAATGACATCATCGGCCATATTGTCACCTCAACATCCTCAGAATGACAAGTGATCGAAATGCTTGGCAAAACACAGATATCGCCAGAAAAGCTTATCCAAGAAGAGTGTTAAACTGTCGATCCTTTTTGTTATGAGTTTTGTCATTCTGCATTTTTATTTTGGGATCACATCTCATCTTTTAACGAAACATGTCTTTTCTTTGGCCCTTTGTTGTTCTGAACGCATGAGATGTTTCTTTCAAAGGTTATTTACAAAATATTTTGATCAAGCTCCAACATGCGTTTAAGATTAGTCAATCCTGAAGATTAAAATTATGTTGCTTGAATGACTCAATGCTTGTTGAAATGACATAAGGTGACCAAGAAACTTTTGAGCTCACACATGAAATTGAACCACACACCATGTAGCTACATTTTAGCAGTATGCATAATGACACGTAGTGGATTCATTAGTTATGGACTCGTGAATTATGATTCTTACAAGTCTAAACCATTATATTGGATGAGGTCAAAATTTATCGGTTCTAACCGACCTTGCTTGAAATGAGAAAAGGCCATTTTTGTTTCATCCTTTCACAATTCTTGAAATATATATCCCTTGCAGTCCCATTTTGAGCTGATAGAATATTTCTTTCATAAAAAACCCTGACTAGGATCACACCCCACACTGGGGGCAATGAGAATCTTTTCCTGGAAAAGACGAAGACAATGTTAGAGTCGATGGATAAAGGGAAGGCTTAGAACAAAAGTCCAATGATTGAGAAAGGGCTAGAAGAAGAAAGCCAAAGATTGATAAAGACACAACAAATGCCAAAAGTTAACCCAAAAAAATCAAGTGTGATGTCTTTTGGTGTGTCTATGATAAAGCCTTTACGATCTTTAAAAGATTAGATTGGCTATTCATCAAAGAAAAGTTGGATTTGCGTTATGACCTATTAACAAGGTTATATGTCACTGTCTCTGCAAAGACAACGTGAGGAAAAGAGATTGATGAGTAATTGATGGTGATCCTAGGTTCTTGAAACCCTCAAACACCTTTTGAGCTTGTGAAATTCCTTTCTTTCATAGCCATGAACCATAGCCTACATTACGTGCTTTAGAAAGTCCTTTTTAATCAAGTAAGCAATCTGAACCGATAAATGACGATCTCAAAACTTGAAGAGTTGTTTCATACAGGTCGTGACTTCATGAATCAAGCTACTGATTATTATGCATGCTGATAAAATTGTTGCTAAGAAAAAGAAACAATATTTCTTGATAAAGCCTCAAGTTTTGACTCGGGTACCCTGTTTTTCTTGAAATTCATAAAAGGTCACCTCATCACAGACAATCAAAAGATACACCCAAAATTAGAGTTTAAAATGGATACAAAGAACCATGGAAAAAGCCATTTTAATCTTACAATGAGTCAATTTCTTTTCTCTCAAAATACAAGACAATCAAAGGACTACATTGAATAGCGTGTGTTGGATCTTTGACCAATAAAGCTTGATTTCCAAAAATACTTTCAAAAATTGACATCTCTCTGATTTCATTTCAACAATCAGACTTGAATAGCCATGACCTTTGAAATGTGAGATTTGATTCCAAAATAAGAAAGATTTTCAAACAAGAAAAACATCAACCAAGTTTGCAAATTCCTGACAGAAATGACATCAATTCTCTTCGACACTCTTGGGGGCAATACAATGGACCTCCGAGAAGGAAAACAAACAGTGTTTAAATCAGCTGGGGGATAGAGATGATCAAATGATGAATCAATGAACTGAGGACAATATGGTTCAAAGAAAGATAATCAGTGAATGAGCACATTCAGATCAATTAAGGGCAATAATGTTCAAGAACAGTTTATGATCCAGTAAACCCCGACAACAATTGAGAGCAAAGATGTACCTGAAGGACATCTTCATATCTTCATCTTGGTTTATCGTCTCCAATATGGCTATGACTATTGAAAGATATTATCACATGATTGCCTTTGCATGAATGTTGGAAGGATGCACCGCACCCACCTAGACTGACCGTGGGACCATCTGATTTGAAGTCAATGTGCACTGCACCACATGAGTATGGGTGATAAAAGCAACATCATTGATGATGCTGAGACACTTCTTCTCACAATCTGGTAAGATGAGTTGAGAAGAACTTATTGAGAAAGAAACTGAGCATACAACGATGAGCTTTTTACTGCAAAGTATGAAATGCAAGTCTGAATGACATGACAGTTCCATGAAAGTGGATGATCGTATATCCTTGAAGGGTATGTTTCAACTGGAGGTGAGTTCATAACTAATTGACAATCTTGATGGGTGTTGGCACGATGCGCACAATCAATCAGAGAACAAATTCTTGAAAGAATCCAGGAGATGAACGATTTGTTAAGCTTCTTAATGATAAATCAAGCAACACTACACTTGGGGGCATTGTCAAGCTTGATAAACAGTGAGAGCAGTAATCATCACGGACAGCCCAAGATGGGCACTGCATTTACAGCTGAGCGGATGGCTAGCACATGAATGAGCCAATGCATCGAAAGAACAAAGAAGGCTTTGGAATGCAAACAAAGCCACCCCATGACGATGAAGCATCAAAGAGGGGGGAACCTATATTTCAAAAATAGGTAAGATGCATTGCATATCATCTAACTTCACGAGCATTGCATATTTGTTTTGCAGATATTTCACGAAACAAAATTCCCACTGGGATCCAACGAGACTCACATGAATTGAAGTTCTTGTAAATCACATCAAAGATGGCAATTCCACAAAAGCAAAATTCATAAATGAAGACAAGAAAGATGGATTTTTATTCATGGAAAAAGGGGTTTACAAGTACAAATGTTAAACAGTGCGAGGACGATCAGGGATATTTTCATCTTGATGATTAATCATGCCTCGGAATTCCTCAAATTGCTTATGCATACGCTCCATCTCTTCCTCGAACTCGAGGTGTCGTGTGTTAACATAGTCCCGCCAAAAGTCCACACGTGTATTCAGCTCTTGATTTCTCCTCTCCAAGTTGTTTCTGTGACGTCTCTCATCACGGAGTCTATTCCTTAAATTCTCAATCTGATGATGGAGATCAAGAACCTGAGTATTCAACTCAAGTCTTCTGGCATGAAGACGCTCTGCAACGTTCACCAAAGACGAGGTAGCTCTAATACTGAGAGCAAGTGACTGATTCACTGCTTCAATATCGGTCCTGGCTGCCAACATTATTTCATCACGAGGAAGGATCATGTCTCTAGCCACTGCTACAGCAATATCTTCATTGTCCATTACAGTATCCTCTATTGTAACTGGACGACCATTCACTTCAAAGGTAGTACGCCAAACTGCAGGCTCTACTGCAGGAACAGGGTTTGGGTTAGCATTGGAAGAAGAGGAAGACATGGTTAAAGCTTCAAAAGTTAAGAACTTTGAGAGTATTGAAAATGCAAGAAGTTGATGATGTCTTTTGCCAAATACTGCGTGATTTATAAGGAATTTACTCCTACCATCGTTTTGAACGGCAGCTCAAATCTCAACTGTACATACAGTACTTCCTTGAGAAGCTTTCCTCATTTTTGGGATTTACAAATCAGATCTCAACTGTACATACAAGACTTTCTTGAGAAGCTTTCCTCATTTTTGGGATCCACAAATCGAATCCCAACCGTACATACAAGACTTTCTTGAAAAGCTTTCCTCATCTTTGGGATCCAATTACAAATCAAATCCCAACCGTACATACAAGACTTTCTTGAGAAGATTTCATCACCTCTGAGATCGATTTACAAATCAGATCTCAACCATACAGGTATGCCTTCTTTTAGAATTTTTCATCAACCCTGAAGCTCATTGTTGAAATCACTTTCATGTATTTCACAAAAATGTTGAAATCACTTTCATGTATTTCACAGACGGGTCGGTTCACAAAACCATTGTTGAAATCACTTTCATGTATTTCACAAAAAAAGAAACCAATGTTGAAATCACTTTCATGTATTTCACAAAACCATTGTTGAAATCACTTTCATGTATTTCACAATGCTAATATGAAATCACTTTCATGTATTTCATAAAAAAAAAAAAAATCAATTTTGAAATCACTTTCATGTATTTCACAGAACCATTGTTGAAATCACTTTCATGTATTTCACAGACGGGTCGGTTCACAAAACCATTGTTGAAATCACTTTCATGTATTTCACAAAAAAGAAACCAATGTTGAAATCACTTTCATGTATTTCACAAAACCATTGTTGAAATCACTTTCATGTATTTCACAATGCTAATACGAAATCACTTTCATGTATTTCATAAAAAAAAAAAAATTCAATTTTGAAATCACTTTCATGTATTTCACAAAACCATTGTTGAAATCACTTTCATGTATTTCACAAGATCAATATTGAAAACACTTTCATGTTTTTCACTTGGGCAGGTCGCCCATAACAACTAGACCAACCGAAAAATCTGTGCATTTTTCAACACTTCCATCGTTTTTCTTTACAAAACTTACTATGCAAAGTCAAAAGAAAATGAATTTTCCAATGCCTTTGCATCGTAAGCATTGTAAAGAGGGGGCAACTGTTGTAACCTAATTTTGGATCCACCAAGATTTTCTCGAATGTTATTTTATTTCTGTTATTCTTTATAAAAATCCAAAAAATTAAGAAAAAGTTTAAAAATTCAAAAATATATTTTTCTCGAGTCAACCGCATCTTTCCATCAAAACCGAGTCTACCGGGTCAATACGGGTCAAACCATGTCGACCAGGGTAAAAAATGAGTTTCGGGTCATTTCGGGTCAAAACCGTCATTTCTGGTCAAAACCGAGTTTACCGGGTCAATACGGGTCAAACCATGTCGACCAGGGTAAAAAATGAGTTTCAGGCCGTTTCGGGTCAAAACCGTCATTTCTGGTCAAAACCGTCATTTCTGGTCAAAACCGAGTTCACCAGGTCAATACGGGTCAAACCATGTCGACCAGGGTAAAAAAATGAGTTTCGAGCTGTTTCGGGTCAAAAACCATCATTTTCGACCAAAACCCGGTTCACGGGGTTGATACCCATCAAATTTTTTTTTTCCCAGTGTTTAAACATAATTTTCGGTCATTAAAATGGATTTTTAGCGGTTGAATCGGGTTTTTCTAATACTAAATTGAGTTTTTAATGTTACCTATATAAATATATATTATTATACATAATAAAAAATAAAATAAAAATAAAATAAAATTTTGGTCAAACGGGCAGTTGCGCCGAAAGGAAACAGTGATTAAAAAATGTCCAAACGGTGATTAAAAAAATAAGATTTGTGGAAATTTAAGATTTGCATGTCTCCCTGTTACTGGCTATAAATAGCCAGTGACTAAGAAAGAAAGGAGAAAAAAAGAAAGGAAAGAGAAAGAAGAAAAAAAGAAAGAAAAGAATTGCAAACACTATTCACGTTTTTTACTATTTCTTCACGAGAGTAGGATATTGATTTTTATTAAAAACAATATGAAAAATACCAAATATATCCTAAACGTTAGATTTGATAGATAACCGTTGATTTAATAGGATACAATAGGGCTTACCACACTAGATTAAAACCCAAACACATCTCAGCCCTTGAAATAATCTAAGCTTTGATCCCGTTGCGCCACGTCACCGGGTGTACCGAGATTTAGGTACACCGCGCCACACCACAACAAAGCTCCGCTCATTCAGACCGTCCGATCAACCTGCAGATCTAGCGAATTACAGCCATCCGATCGTTTCATCCGAGATCCAACGGCGCACAGTGTTCAGCGGTACCGGTGTACCATACACGCGTTCATACCGTAGCGTAATCTCGGACTCTCTCTCTCCTCTCGCCGGCGACGCTCTCTCTCTCATCCGATCTCCACTTTCCGGCCGTCTCCAGCCTCCGAAACACCACAGAAAGGTTTCTCCCCTGCTGTAAAGAAAAACCCCGGTGGTTTTTATCGTTTTCTCCGCCCCGTTTGGCCGGATAAGGGCCGCGATCGTTGGCTGCCACCGAAGCTTCAAGTCGTTGATTCTCCTTCTTCAGCCATCAACGGCCATCGAGACCACCACCATCAGAATCCTCGACCTCATATCTACCAGGATCGACCATCGGTTGGTCAGAAATCTCGCCGGAAATTTTCGCCGCTACCAACAGTAACCGCGCGTGAGTCACACGCGCCGCCAGTGGCATTTTCATAATTTTCGGAGAACTTCGAGGGTATTTCAGTCTTTTACCTATACAGTGGCACTCATGTAATTTTTCGGGGTTTCTACTGGTATTTTTAATATTTTTTATATATATAAATGCTTGTAAATTTTCTTGCATGTTGTAAAAAATACAAAAACCAAAGTCGACACGTCTCTTTTTTTAAAAGGACCGATGTCAAAAATGTAAATACCAAATATGGATTATGTCCATTATTTCTTTTGGTAACCCAGACGTAACTCTCCTTTTTAGGGTTCAAACGTCATATTTTAGACAAGTCTCCTAATTTTTAGGGACTGATGTCATTTTTAACGCGTCTCCTATTTTTAGGGACCGACGTTAACCTTTTTTTTAAAAAAAAAACAAATTACCAATAAACCCAAAATATAATGGATTATATCCATTATTTCTTTTGGTAACCCAGACGTAATTCTCCTTTTTAAGGTTAAAACGTCAGTTTTCAGACGAGTCTCCTAATTTTTAGGGATTGATGTCATTTTTAACGCGTCTCCTATTATTAGGGACCGACGTTAACCATTTAAAAAAACAAATTACCAATAAACCCAAAATATAATGGATTATATCCATTATTTCTTTTGGTAACCCAGACGTAACTCTCCTTTTTAGGGACAAACGTCAATATTTTAGACGAGTCTCCTAATTTTTAGGGACTGATGTCATTTTCAACGTGTCTCCTATTTTTAGGGATCGACGTTAATCATTTAAAAAAGAATTACAAATAAGCCCAAAATATAATCGCATTTGAATCAAACAAAAAACACACAAGTAAGGGTAACCTTTCTATTGAAAGGATGTTTTAAGGGTGGTGTCTACCTTCCCTTAATCATAACTAACCCCGTACCCGAATCTCTGGGACCAGTGTCTAATTTGGGATTTCTAGTTCCCTCAAATTACTAGATGGCGACTCCAATAAAATCTTTGTTTCCCCCAATTGAGAAAAAACCCTTTTTGTTAAATAAACAAAAAAGCGGAGGGAGCCGTCGCCCGACGTCGTGTATCGACAATGTTTATTTTATTTATTTTTCATACAGTCACATAAAAATTATTCATGATAATTCTTTATATAAAAAAGCAGACTTCAAATAATTTTTTTATAAAAATAAAAATAAATAAATGAATAACGTTGAGAAAGGACCGGCTAAATAAACAATTTTTTCATCCTAAGTTTAAATAATTTAAATCACTATAATTTTTTATTCATAAAATTATGTTATTTATAAAAAAATTGTCATATAAAAATAAAAATCCTTAAAGAAAAATAAAGAATTTTAACTAAAAAAACACATCTTTTTCTCTAAAAATTAAATTATTTGAAATTCTTTTAAGTAATTTTATAATCACTGAAATTAAATATTTATTGATTTTAAAAATTACCCGATGTCGCTTGAAACTTAAAACCCGAGTGGATTTCTAATCATTCTTGTCGTCCGGTCAAGTTTGGTGACGAGTGCCGTTTTTTTTAACAAGTAGACGAGGTTAGAATTTTAGCGAACGCTAGGATTCTTTAATTTATATTGAGCTCAAGACGGGTTCCGAAAATACGTCTTTAGAGTTTAGACATAACTAAGGAGTAAAGACGTCTTGAGGACCCCACTCGACTTTACTAGGCGCCTCCAGCTGTGATTCGCCGCCTATAAATAAAGGAAGCCTTGCCCCTCTTCGCCCATCTTGGAACCTCGACCTCGACAGCATCTCCGTAGCAAAAGAAAGAAGAAGAAAATGGCTGCAAACCAGAGGCCAAATCTTGGATTCGAGAGAGACAGGTTATTATAAATCTCTTTGCTTAGTTCTTCATCTTTTTTTCTTTTACTTAATTATTAAATCAAGTTAGTACTAATTTCCTTTTCCTATCAATTAACTTCCTCAACAATAGAACAAAAGTTATATATATACACTGTTTTGTAAGATGACCTTCCTGAAGCAATTTTAACTTTGTTAATGGTGACAGCATCGCTGTGCATCATGGAGTCTTCGCTCTGCTCGTGGACACGTTAAATAAACAAATCCAAGTGAAATACCAATCAATGCCTATTTCTCCATACGATACTCACAAGTGGGTCATGTCAGCATTTTTGGCGGCTCTATTTATATACGCCACAGCATCGGTGGCCGAGGCGATACCGCGGAGCCAGGAATCAGTTTACCAGAGGCTTGCCGGCAACATCCGCCTCTTTGCCAGCGCCCTTGCTACAGTTTTCCTTCTGGTGCTTCTTATCCCAGCTTTGGGGTAGTGTATCATTTCTGTAAATATGCTCGGCTTAGTGTTGGGAAAGCTATTTGAAGGTGAGAGGAGCCGTAAAGAGGACCCAAGCAAGAGGACCCAAGCAAGTCAGCAGAAAGTGTAGCATTGTATTAAATGATTGCCTTCGATTCACTTGCTGCCGCCCACCCATTCTCTTCACATGTATTCTTAGATTGTCAAGATATGTTGTATTTGTTGTTGTACAAGAGAATTGAATAGAGAAGAGGTCACTTTTTCTACGATTCTTTTTGCATATATGGGAATTGCAAATGCAGAGGGCAGCACCGAATCCTTTGGACTTCATTTTCACTTGCGAAGTCAGTTATACGCGACATGATGATTGCTAAATGCCCTGTACCAGATAACATGTTTCGTTACAGGTCAGCTTATTATTTTGTTTAATATATATAAAAAATTCAGGTATTATTAATATGTTTTTAATTAAAAAAAAATATAAAAATTAATGAGATATAACCTATTCGACTTGGCAGATCTAAAAAGAACTTGAATAACCAATAAAAATATAATTTAGCTAAAAAAAATCAAGATAACATTTTAATTCAAGAATAGAAATTATAACATATGAAATTAATTCAGGTTAAACTATAAATTTGTTAGCCATCACATGAAAATCTGATAATCCTATAAAAAACAAACAAACAAAATTTATTAAACCCCATTATCAATCAAACTAGTATTGAATGATGAAATTAAAAACAAAATTCAACTAAAATAATAAGTTAAGTCAACCCAAGTTAACATGTTAAACTTGAGTCATGAAACTGGGATAATCCCATAAAAAACAAATTATAAAACTCAATTTACAATCAATCCATTGTCATGTCTTGTCAAAATTAAATATATTTATCTATGTATATCTCTTAATTTTTCTAGTTTTTATTTTTATCTATCGTTTATGGTTTTTTTCACTAGTTCTTAAATTATTTGATTACATGTATGTATATTTTTTTTTATTTAAAATTTTTTTAAATACAAAAACATGTTGAATACACACACACATATAAATTTTATTTGAGAAAAAAAAATATAACCAACAGTAAAACACAAGTGAAATATCTAGTCATAACCAAAATATGTTACAAGTTGACTGTTTACATAAACACATTTCTTCATACGAACTTTCTTAATGTTCTTGTAATTCTGTGTTAGAAAACTTTGATTGACCTGCTAATATTTTGATGAAGGTTAGTGGATTTGGTTTCTCGTTGTTATAGTAATTGTTTTCATTTTTAACTGTAAATTTTTTCGGTTTACTTCTGCATATTGAATTAAAAAAAAATTATTGGGTTCTGAACAAAACATTCACTCCAAATTAGCATATATTAATCAGATTTTTTCTCATGGCCTACTTTAATACTTGAATCATAAATGATAGATGATAGCTCAGGAACTAAATTCACAACCAAGAGGAATTATTGAATATATCTAGAATTATACTTTTATATTTCAATATTAAATATATAAACTATCATAAGATATTATCTAAGAACTCCATTTTTAATGAAAGAAAAATATATAACTCCAAGAGTAGGAATGACTCCTTCATACTAGCATAAAAAATATTTTTTTAATGAAAAAGAAAGTGTGGCATTACCAAGCAATAAAAAGAGAGAGAAATTATTAGGTAAATTCCTCTATCATTTCACATAGACCAATTTAATAATAAAACATTACTTATAAAAATTAATTGACCCTATGAGATCATGTATGAATCCATTTCCGTTCCTTGTTAATAAAAAACCCGACAATAAAGGGGAAGTTCTTAATTTTTATTTTATTTTTTAACATTAACGAAAGTGTTTTTAAACCCTGCATAAGGGCCGAATCAAGGCTTTTGACCGGGTTAACTTTAATTTTTTTTATAAATCAAAATAATATTGTTTTAGTAAAAAATAATTAACGAATTGCAATTGAATTTTTGAATAAGTGTTAACCAGGTCATTAGATCAAACCATTGGGTTACCAGGTCAAACCATCTACTCTTAATTTTTTTTATAAATTCAATCTAGTTTCGGTCTCGATTCAGCTAAATTCTGGATTAATCTGCCCAACTGATTTTAAAATTACAATTAACGATGCAAACTGCTGTACGTCCGTGCGCTTCACGAGTAAGGACGTCTCCCTCGTATTTTAATTTTTTTCTTTTTCTGTTTTTTTAAAAAACGCCTCGTTTGTCTGAAGACGGACGTCTGAGCTCTAAAAGGGACCCTCTCACGGGCAACTTATTTGTTTATCTTTTTATTCTAATGCTGTCTTTTTACATATGCAAATACTTGTCGGACTTGGCTCAAAAATCTATAACAGACCTGTATTATTAAGTGGAGTTAATACGGAAAAATTACTTTTATTTATTATTATAACTACTTAGTTACATACTTTTGTAAAAATATTTTTAATTAAAAATAAATTAAAATAATATTTTTTTATTTTTAAAATTAGAATATCAAAACCTGTGAAAAATATCTACAGAAACTATTTTGATATATTTTAAATAAAAAATAATTTAAAAAACAGTTGAACAAGACAAACAAGCATACCCTTGATTAAATTAATTACAGTGTCTTCTTGTTCAAACAACATTAAAAGAGGTAAAACTTACTTTACTGATTTTATTCAGACAAGGTTATCCAAAGATATTTTGGTTCCGTTTTCAATGATAATTTTGTGGATATTTTTTTATGTAGCACTAAAATTAAAACAGGAATTAGTTGTAACGAAACGTCGAGGTGGCTTTGACAGGTCATGAGCCATGTCACTCGGTGAGGTAAGTTGATTCTGTAAGTTTATTATGTAAAACAAAATCATAAAATACTCTCAAATAATGATAGCATTTCGAAAAGCGGCTCAACTGTTTTTTTGGTGAAAATTTAAAATTGTTTTTTTGTTTAAAAATATTTATATATATATTTTAGGATTGTTTTTATGTTAATGTTAAAAATAATTTTTTTAAAAAATATTATTTAAATATATTTAAAAAAAATATTTTAAAAAATAATTAGTAACAATAACAAATATTATAATTATGACAAGAGGAAAAGCTATTTTTTAAGCCATTTTTTAGGAAGGGCAGTGCTACATTCATAGGGCATGATAATCATTTTAAGAAGTCAAACAATGAGAATAATAAAGTTGTTACTGAACCATCTAGGTGGTGACCAGTGATAAAAGCTTGGGATCAAGAGGTTTGCTCTTTATGTGGTCTCAGATTCGAGCCATGTGGTTGCTCATATGATGGCCACTGGAGGCTTACATGATCATTAACTTCAGAGCCCGTGAGATTAGTCGAGGTGTGCACAAGCTGGCCCAGACACTCACGTTAAACTAAAAAACAAAAAAGTTATTAGTGAATGTAGCATTGACTTTTTTAAAGAAAAAAGTCTCACTTGTTGTTTAATTTTATTTTTTATTTTTTGAAAAAGTGCATATAAGTTTATTTTTTAAAATAAACAAACTATCAATAATTTTATTCTAATCTTTTAAAACTAATAAGTTTAACTTAATATTTTATCTTTTTCAAAAAATCATTTTTAGACACATATTGTACACTTCATATACTTAAAAAAATAATTCATTAATTGATTTTTTTTTATCTTTATTAATAAATACTGTAATAATATTTTTTTTAATATCATATTTCTCCACCTGTGAAATAGTTTATAGCTATAATATTTTTTATATTATCATTATTTGTGAATCTTGATTATATCAAAATCAAATTATGATGGTAAAATAGAGCAAAGTATTCTTCATATTTGTAAATCATATTTTTTAAAATATAAAATTTAATGTTCATTAGCATAATTAATGCGTGTCTTGGAAATATTTTTTAGAGTCATAACAATTAACAAGAATAAATCTGGACGATAACAAATCTTCGATTTAAAAATCTAAAAAAAAAAGGCAAAAAATATAATATTAAAAAAGTAACGTAACAAAACTTATTATAGTTTTTTTTTTGTAATAAGAAAGATAAATGACAAAATTTTAAACGTATTTTAGAATCGTTTAGGAAAATATAACAAGACACGGACTTATTAGAAAGAAAAACTTAATAACTAAACATATTGGTTTCATAAAAATATCATAAAACTTAATGGTCAATTATCTTTAAAAAATGAACTTATCTATATTTCTTCAATTTTCTCCAAGGACGTACGGTAAAGATTCTACTAACTTCTAAGCTAATTATTTCTTTGATCATAAATTATTCTTTTATTATTGACTTAATTTTTTAAAGTGAGCCAAACACAAAAATGAAAAATATATAATGGTAAAATATTTTTCCAGATATATGAAGGCTAATTCCTTCAATCACCTTTTCTTAAAAGAAACAAGGATGAGAAATAAACTTGAAAGATATGTGCATTGCATGCACAGCTCACCCCCTGCACACAAACCACTATCTTTCTTATTTTTGGTCTCTCTATAGTTTCTCAAACATACAGTCATTACTTTTAAAAAGAAATATTGTTAGCGAGGTCAAGTTCATAATTGGGATGGAGTGGAATGATGTTAACCAGTACTTACCAAATCTTCTTTCGTCTTGGTTTTTGTAGAGGGATCATTGTGGGCTTGTTGCTTTGAAAAATGAAGGAAAAAACAGAAAGAAGAAAGAAGGAGAGAAACGATGCTTGAATATATATATATATATATATATATATATATATATATATATATATATATATATATATATATATATATATATATATAATAGAAGAAGAATGAGAAATCTTCATTAAAAGCATATAGTTGATTGCAAGCAGAGCAAAAAGGAATTTTGTTTTTCTTGAAAAAGGAGGCCTTCAAAGTATTATAGCCAAAACATGTCACGAGCTGACTGTTTACATAAACACATTTCTTCATACGAACTTTCTTATTGTTCTTGTAATTCTGTGTTAGAAGATTTTGATTGACCTGCTCATATTTTGATGAATGATTGCAAGTTTTCTTACTCCAGGGACTGATTTGGATCTTCTAGTGAGACACAGGGATCTGAAATTGCGTCTCTGTACAAAATTGAAGACGTATTTTGACTTGGGGACATTTTATTGGTTATCCAAGCTTCCAAGAAAGGCCCCACACAAAGTTCCACCAATCAGAAAATACCGAAAAGGTCAGCTGAAATTCCCTCTCCTCAACGTGTATAAAAAAAAGCCCCTAGCTCCCTCCACTCTACCTCAAATGCAGCATAAACACTTGAAATCCATTTGAGCCTCCTCGAGTACAAAGACAGTATCTGTGTAGAGAAGAGAAATAGAGCAGAGCAGAATGGCTGAAAACCTTAGGGAAAATCCTGCTTTCGAAAAAGAAAGGTTAGTCTAAATTAAATTTCTTTGCTTTGTTTCCTTTTTGTTTTTATAAGCCCTTCCCTTTCTCTTTCTTGTATTAATGCTTCCTTCACTTTGATCTCTATTTTTCCAGTCAAGGAATTAGCCTCTTAAATTGTCTTTGATTTTTGCGTACTTAGCGATTTTAATTTTTGTTGTGATGGCAGCATTATTGTGCAGCATGGAATATTTGCCCTCTTGGTTGGGACGCTAAACAATCAAATCCAAGTGAAGTACCAATCAATTAAAGGCTCTCCATTTGACAGCCACGACGTTATTATGTCAGTTTTCCTTGTTGCTCTGTTTATATATGCCACGGCATCGGTGGCCGAAGTTATGCTCCGAGCTCGAGAATCAACTTACCGCACAATGGTTGGCAATCTCCGACTCTTTGCCAGTGCCCTTGCTGCGATATTGCTTCTAGCTATTCTTGCTCCAATTCTGGGGTGCGTTATTTCCGTCGTATGGGCCTGTTTATTTATCGGAGTCGCCTATGAATCAAGCCGAGAGTTGTCCACCATTTTAAGCCAGTTAACTAATAAGTTACTAGACATGTTGTCCAGGCTAATGGCATGCGTGAGGAGCCGCAAGGAGGAACCAAATCAGCCACGTGTCTAGCTCACTACATGTCCTAAGATCGAGTAAATGGCAAGGGGATATACTTTTTTTTCTTTTTGTAAAACAAAGCATCGTATGTTTGAAGAGGAAGATTTGAGAAGACGTTGAGGAATTTACTTGGCATGTAAAAAATGTAATGAAATAAGAATTTTTGTTTTTTTTTTATTTAAACAGCATCGTTTGTTTACTGTTTATACAGTAACAAATTAATTGTATTTCTACCTCATAATCTCAACATTACTCCCACGCATTATGTGCTGGTATCATTTTTTTATTTACATGATCTTGTTTATATATTATTTTGATGTTGAAATAAAAATTGATTTTATAAAATATAATTTAAAACTATTGCTAAGAAATTGAAAGCCGAAAGAGTGAAATTGAAATAAAAATAGTCTTCTTTCGAGCACGGCAAACTTCAATTAAAAATATATAAAAATCAAAAAAGCCCATTCTTGCCTGAGCTAGGTCGGGCCTATTAAAAAAAACCTAGTGTTGAGGTGGTATTGCGTCCGCCCCCCAAAGTTTCAAACTCATATTCTCAATATTACTCCCACACATTAATTGTTGAGTTACAGCACTAAACCATTAAACAAATGATTTAAAAAATACATATAATAACTTTGTTTATTATTACTCCCACACATTATAATCTCTTCGGAAGCTAGACTCGAGCCACCACGTGGACGGATCTAATATTTGGCACGTGATCCGTGGATCTACTGCAAGGAAAAAAAATAAAAATACCCTCATCTACTCACTACAAGGAAAATCAGATGCACTTAGAGAATTAATTTAATATTTAGGTAAGTTTAGGATTATTTTCATATGGTGGTTGCATATGGAATATTGTCAAATTAAACAATATAACTAAATAAGCTTAAGTGTTTACTGTGCACCCACACTTATTTCACAGCTCACTCTTGTATTCATGGAATTTCTTTTTTTTTTTCTTTTTTTTATATTATTATTTTGGTAATTGAACTATATTTATTTGCAATTTCTTCGGCTAAGTCAAGCGAGCATGTTTTTACATGGTTGTATCATTTTTTATTTGAATACTCTTGTTGATCCAATATATCATGTATTATTTTAATGTTGAAATACAAAATAACTTTACAAAATAGATTTTTAAATTATTGCTAAAAAATTAAAAGGTGAGGGACCTAAATTGAAATAAAAATAGTCCTCGCTCATTTAAAACATGGCAAACCTCATTTTGGCCCTCCAAGTTTTGCTTTTTGCAATTTTAATCCTTATTCTTTTAGTTATTTATATCTAGGCTCTAAACTATATTTTTACTAAATTTCAACCCTTAAACTTTTATATATGTTAGAGAAAGTCATCATGTAACAAAGACGGTAAATAAAAATATTCGGTTAACCATGTTTTGATTATAAAAAAATGATGATGTTGATATTAATGAGTTCCTCTCCTATAATGAAAGTTTATTATATGTGGTGTTTATGCATTAAAAAGTAGATCATAGAACATGAATATTTTTTATTTAGTTTGATTTTTATTTTATTTTAGTGATTTTAAAGTGTTTTATTGTTAGGAATTAAGGGATCCAAAACTTGAACCTTGCTTCTTCTTTTTTTATTATCAAAGATGATTGAAATCATTAATGGTAGCAACAACTCTCTTATCTAGATGAACAAAAAATAAATAAAAAATAAAGAGATCTAGGTAATCATATATACTTAACAATCAAACTAAATCTAAGTGATAAATACAATAAAATATATAACATAAAAAGATAATTGATGTAAAATATTTGTATTTTTATACATTATTTACTTATTGCCATGAATATGACCTTTTGTTTTAGTTTTTAATTGACATTTTATTTTTTTTAATTTACCATTATAATTTTTTTAATTAATCATATCATGCACATATATTATTTTTTTCATTTTTTAGCTAACAAGTTTTATAATATTATAAAAGATATTGATAATATAAAGACTATTTTCTATTATTTAAAAAATTAATTTAAATTCTATTAAAGTGCAACGTGAATAGATTAAACTAGTTTGTATGCTTGCACTATGCTTGGAGGACTATAATTTTTTTAAATGTAAAAACAAATCAAGGTCTCAATGAATTATTTAACATTGTTATTAAATCTAAATATATGACTAATTTGAAAAAATTTTCCATCAATATAATTTTTTTATTTACGTATTTCTTGTTTATCTTAGTAAATTTTTAATTAGAATTATAGTTTCAATTAAAAAAATATTTATGATTATTAAAGCAAGTTAACCAAAAATATAAAAATAATATATCCATAAAAAATCTTAAATGTAATAAGGTCATGTTCAAAATCTATATAAAAGTTTTTAAAAAAAGATAATAATCTGCATCAAATCTTCACGAATAATTTGTTATTAATATTATTATTTTCATATCATATACATAATAATTACAAAAATATTAAAATAAAAAATTATAATAATATTTAATAACCATGTCAAAATTGAATTGCAGGTGATTATGGTTATTTTTTCATGGAGTGCAAAAAAAAAAAAAGGAAAAAGAGAAAAGAGTCAATTCTCTAGTGTCTACCCCAACAATAACAAATATGTTAACCTACGCACCTAGTCTTGCTTTAATTTTTTTATTGGAGGGTGGGTGACATGTCATCTAGAATGAAAATATTATTTATCTTAGTGTTCAAACTCATGATCTCTTGCTTCAATCTCGTGCGTTAATGAACTAAATTACGATACGATATTGTTATTATTTTTATGTTAAAATAAAATTTGATTTTACAAGATAGAGTTTTAGAATATTTCTAAAATATTAAAAGATGAAGGACTAGAATTAAAATAAAAAAGTATTTTTTCACTTAAATCATGGCAAACTTCAATTTGGACCTCCAATTTTTTTTTTCAGCCCTTGTTCTTCTAGTGATTTATATTTTGATTTTAAATTTTATTTTTATTATATTTCAATCTCTAAACTCTTATAGATGCGAGAGAAGGTCACCATGGAATGGAGACGAGAGAGAAGATATCTAATAGAACACATCTTGACTATAAAAAAAATGATCTTGGTACTAATGAATTATTCTTTGTAATGAGAGTTTAATGTAGATGGTGTCTATGGATCAAAAGGTAGACATGACACTTAAATATTTTTTTATTTAGTTTGATTTTTATTTTTTAAAATAATTTTAAAATGTTTTAGTGTTATAAATTAAAAGAACCAAAACTTGAACCTTGCCTTCTTTTTTTCTTTTATCATCAAAGGTAATTGAAAACAATAATGATAGACAAGAAATCTCCTATCAAGATAAATAATGTGTTATCCAGCCTATTAAAAAGAAAGCAGAGAGATCTGAGGTGGTGGCATAATTAAGAAGAATATAAAGGCTTTTTTTTTTCCCAGGCTAGGTGCGTTGCAGAACCATAATGCCTAACTTTTTATATATATATTTGATTTGATTTTTTTTTTATTTTTAACTAATATCTTCTCCCTCATTCTTTTGAAATTTTTTTGTTTAATCATTATTTTTGCAGGAATTAATATTTTAAAAGGGGTTTTTTACAATTTCATAATACCAAAAACAAATTATTATAATTTATCTTTTATTTTTTTACTCATGAAATCTTATATAGATTACTCGTATCTGTATTATGCATTTATAATACCAAGAATCATATTTACCTAACAATTAAGATAAATCCTGGTGATAAATACAAGAAAATATATAAAATAAAAAAGATAGTTTGATGTAAAATGTTTGTATTTTTATAGGTTTCTTTTTACTTGTTGCTATGAATATCAACATTTTTGTTTTAGTTTCTAATTAACATTCGCAAGGAAAAATTAATTTCCCTTTCTAATATATTTTTTAAGCAATCGTATCGGACAAATATATTGTTTTTCCATTTTTTAGATAACAGATTTTATAATACTATAAAACTTATTGATAATATAAAGATTATTTTCTTTCATTAAAAATTAATTTGAATCATATTAGAGTGCAACGTTAATAGATTAGACTGGTTAATTTGTATGTTCGTGTTATGCTATAAAAACTAAAAAAATTTAAAATATAAAAAATTATTCAAGTATTATAAAATTATTTAGCATTACTATTAAATTAAAAAATACAGTTAACTAGCTCATTGTAAATGAAAATACTACATGTTTAAACGCTTGAATTCACGATATCGTGCTTTAATCTTGTGGGCTAACTAACTAAATTATGATTAAAAATTATTATTATGTATATTAAACAAATATGTTAATTTGATTAATATTTATATAAATAGTAAATCACTATAAGCATCCCAAGTTTTTCTAGTTTAATACGTTTAACAGTTTAGTTTCATTTGAAGTAATTAAGATAACTACAATAAACTGTCAATCCACCAATGGAAAGGATAGAGGGTGTCATTGGCCTACTAGCCCCGCATGTTTGAATTGACGATTAAGACCTTACAGAACTCAACGTGTCAATCCCTAAATCGTCGATTCAATTACCCATACACCTCCATTCATTTTGTTTGCCTATTAACAGTTCGATTCAGGTCGAGGACGTCTCGTCCATTTGCCATTCTAGAAGTCTCCAGTCATACCTTTTTCGATAAATATTTTATTTTTTTAATTAAAATAAAATATTTTAATTTTAAAATATTTTAATACATCATTTCGAGGATATATATATATATAAAAAAAAATTAAAAAATATAATTTAAATTCAAGATAAGTTAATTATAAATTATGCAATACAAACATAGAATTAAACAAATATAATTTTAAAATTTAAAATATTTCTAAATAGTCAAGATTAAATATATTTTTAATTTAAATTAATTCAACTTAAACAAAATATCAAAATATTATGAAAGTAAAATATTTTAACATAAATATTTTAAATATAAAGTTAAGTCAATATTATCAAAGCTAATGGGATCTAACCCATATATATTAGTAATAAATCTAATTTTAAAAAATTAATATCATTGTTAATGAAAACAGTAATAATAATTTTTTATATTATTTTTAATATCATTTTTATTTAAAATAGTAATGAAAAAGAGCTTTTTATACTTTGGTGGTTTAATTAATTAAATTGAACTGGGTTCAATTTGATTCCATGGCTTTTCAAGACCAGAACGGAATATGCGAAACGAAAACGAAACATTCAAGTTGAAGTTTAGCCCAAAAATCCAGAACGGATTGAGATTTGAAATGAGATGAAAATTATTCTGTTTTGTTTTATTTTTTGAATTGTTGTAAAATATTTTAACTATTCCAAACAAAATATAACGGAATTGATAACATGATTCTCATGCAATCATTTTCATCCTTTTGTGTTGCTCTTTGGCATATCCATTAAAGATTGTGTGCATTTATGAAATTTCATTTATTCTTCATTTATAATATCAAATAAACGTTGTTTTGCATGTTGATATTTTTAATAAATTAAAAAATACCATGATTGATTAAGAATGTTAAATGATTATTAACAGGTTTTTTGAAAACATCCATTAATCATACTATTTGTATCTATTAACTGTCTTTAATTACACATACTAGTTTTTTTACAAGTACTTCAAACTTGTATTATTTAATTAATCTGTATTATTTTTTTTCTATTTTCTAATAGATCATTAAATATTTATAAATAAATAAAACTTTAATGTTTATTAAATAAACATATTTTATTTTTAAATAATTTCATAAAATCTTGATAGTTATAATTAAATTAATCTCTTTAAAATCTGAATCATATAAAATATTTTTTTAACTTGAGTGAATTGATATTAGGAACATGAATTGAATTATCTCTCAGAAATTAATAATTAATTGTTGGGTTAGATATATATAATCCTTAAAACTAAAAATTACTAAACATGAATTGAATTATCCTTATTTATTTTAAACATTTCTTTTTAGTCATGTAAAATTGAATATAAATTAGCAACAAATAAATTAATCAAAGTATCAATTATTTAAGTATTAAGAAAACATTGATTTCTTAATACTATTAATATCTGTCCAGAAAACCAGAAGCAATGTATAGAAAATTTAACTAAGAATTCAATTATTTAACAATTGTATAGAAAATTTAACTAAGAATTCAATTTAACAATTTGATGTAATTTAACTGTTTTCAATTTTTTATACTTCATATTTCTTGTTAGATTATTTCTAAGCCTTTTTAAAGCTATCATAATAAAATTAAAGTATCAATGTAGAACTGTATAGTTCAAGAATAATTTATTTTATGTTATTTAGAATTTTACATGATGTAGAAATAATATAAAGCAACATAATTAACCTATGTTTTAAGATTTATTTTTTAAAAATATCATATTGCTCGGGAATCAATAGTTTTTTAAAAATAATAGTAGCAATATTCATAGGTTTATTAATAAGAGACTAAATAGAATTTAGTTATTAATATTGGCGATATACTATAACGTTAATATTTTATCAATTTTACATATTCAATCAAGAGTCTTAAAGAAGTTGGTGCGATGTACAGGTGAAGGATTGATAGCTGACCTTATTAAGAGTGCTGGCTGCTAACTTGTCATACGTGTTTTGAGGCGTCAGGCTCAGATATGGGCTCGCGTCACCAAAAACAAAACCGTGAGGGTGGTAAGGCTCAAAGCGGACAATATATGGCAAGTTGGGCTGCGCTGTTACATTTGGTATCAGAGCCGACCTCACTGGTTGTCCGGTGATGCCGACAGGGTCGTCGGACTCCTTAAGAGAGGTGGATTGTCATATCCCACATCGGCGGGTGAGGGATTGATAGCTAACCTTATTAAGAGTGCTGGTTACTAACTTGTTATACGCGTTTTGGGGAATCAAGTTCAGATATGAGCTCGCGTCACCAGGAACAAACCGTGAGGGCGGTAAGGCCTAAAACAGACAATATATGGCAAGTTGGGCCGGACTGTTACAATTAATATTTTTTTTCCTTTTATTTTATCTCATATGCAACTCTATAGTATCTCCCAACTATAATATTAAAAATAAGATTTTCAAATAATCTGCGAGTTAAAGCAAAATATATGTCGATTTTCCTCGCTTGCAAAGAAAAAAGAACTCTTATTCTACTAATTTTAAACTGCTAGAAAACAAAACTAGAATTATAGTCTTCGCTATAATTCGTTGAAGGCATTATAATTGTATTGCTTTTTATATTTAATATTAATAAGATAAGAGTACAAGTTTGTAAGAGATGAATTATATATATATATATTTCGTGACAATTGCAATGATTTTTTTTCTCTTTTCAAATTAGCTATTGCTACGAAGTTGATATTTTAGCGAGAAGCTAGGATTAATTAATTTCTTGCAATCCCAGGACACCGGCTTTTGAAAAATACGTCTTTGACAAAATTGACAAAACGAAAGACGTCTTTTGAAGACCCCACCCATTTGTGGGGTCAACTATGATTCGAGATTTTAACCCTTTTCCTCTCCTATAAAAAGCCCCATCAATGAAGTAACGACACTTCACCCATTTGTCTAGATCTCCAAACCCCAAAGACAACATATCTCTCTAGCAAAGGAAAGCTGCAGAAAATGGCAGAAAACCACTCGCCTAGTCTTGGTTTCAAAGGAGACAGGTGACTCCAGACCCTCTTGCCTTTAATTTTTTTTTCATCAGGTTCACAGGGATTCAAATTAAATTCCCTTTTCCCTTTATTTCACCGTTTTCAATTCTTGTGTTTAAGTAATTTTAATTTTGTTATGATGACAGTATCATAGCGCAGCATGCCATTTTTGCCCTGCTCGTGGACACGTTAAGCAACCACATCCAAGTGAAATACCAGTCAATGCCAGTTTCTCCATTTGACACCCACAAGAGGGTCATGCTAGCATTTTTTGCTGCTCTGTTTATATACGCCACGACATCAGTGGCCGAGGTTATACTCCGGACGCAGAAATCATTCCACCAGAGACTTGTCGGCAATATTCGCCTCTTTACTGGCGCCCTTGCTACAATTCTGCTTCTAGTGACTCTTTCCCTGATTGTGTCCTGCATCATTTCTGTCTTGTGGACCTGTTTATTTGTGAAGTTAGCATATGAATCATGTCAGGATCTCTGCCAATTGCTAAGCCAAACCACTAATGAGGTGCTGGACATGTTGAAAAAGCTAATTGCAATTGTGAGGAGCCCCAAAGAGAAACCAAACCAGCCGAATGTGTAGGTCATAACAAGTCCCGAGACAGATTAGGATAGTGTTAAATCATTGACTTGTCGCTCCTGTCCGCTTTTTGTAATTTATATTGTGAAGATATATTGTTTTTCTAACGCAGAAGAGAACTAGAAAAAGGATAGGATGTCCTTGGCATATGGAAATTGAAGTATATGACACTTTTTATGGGCCTTTTCTTCTTTTTGTTTGTACGAGGAATGAGACTAAAGTTATCTGAGCTAGATTTAGTTGGTGGTCGTCGAGATCTTGAAAAAATTTCAATGTGGTTCTTATATTTTTGAATTTATATTTACATGGTTCTTCTTCTTCTTTTTTTTGCAAAATAATTTTGGTATAAAAAATATTTTATTATTTTTTAGTTCTTGGTTTGAGATAGAAAAAAAAATCTCGTTGAATTTTGGTGATAGAAAAAAAAATTAACGTTGCCAATGATCATGTTACTCTATTTATTTTTGCGTTTCAAAAAGTTTTTGAAAAAATTAATTTTTTGCTTAAAATTAATATTTTTGGGTGTTTTTTAGATCATTTTGATGTACTGATGTCAAAAATAGTTTTTTAAAAATAATAAAAAAATTATTTTGATGCATTTTCAAATGAAAATCACTTTGAAAATAATCTACGATCTCAAACATGCTCTAAAATGATCGATTTTTGTGTTAATGAGTTCTGTTTCATAAGGTGATTTCCACTTAAATGTTTTTTTACCTTAAAATTATTTGAAAACCAAATTTAAGTTCAAGAAGCTATTTAGTTTTCGGGTTGATTTGAGGTTTTTATGTAATATTTTAGATTGTTTAAGGTCATTGATGATTTTTATCAGGTGTTTAGAATTTTCTATAGATATTTTGAGTTAAAATGAACTTATATGTTAAAAAATCATGAACATTAATTTTTTACTAATTACATTGGCTGGAATATAGAGAAAAGTAAACGATGTATTATCAGACTTTTTTCTTCAACAATATTTGGGGTGAATGTCGTTTGCCTCATTATTTTTTTTTTTTTAAGGGTTTGCACTGGCCTAACTTTCCATGCCAAACAATGCTTTGGCACTTTTGTTTTTTTTTAAAAAAACTTACCTTTTAAAAAATGATGATTTTTTATATGTATTTTTTAAAATAAATTTTTATTTATATTTAATTTAACACCCCTTCTATCTTTTTATCTTGCTATTTTTAAATAATGGTTGCTATACATATTTAATTTATGAAGAGTTTATTATAATTCATCTATAATATCTTTTATGTTTTATATAAATAAAATTTATTTTTAAAAATAAAAAAATATTTTATTTTTGAATAGTATTTCTAATAAGGACAATATTGCTTGATATTTTTTCACCTTTGATTTTATTCAATCAATTTCATATGTGTGCTTATTTTTACTATTATTTTATTAAATAAAAAATTAATTTTAATAAATAGAGTTATTAAATATAACCGGGTAGATAATTTATGTTGCAAAATCAAATATTCAAATTATTTTTATCTCTTAATTTTTCTAATTATATTTTTAGTTATTATTAATAAATTTTTTAATGGATAAGTCACGCTCACGCAGATAATTAAAACAGAGTAGAATTGTGCTTGGCAATTACCAAATCAACTTCTTCTACTTCTTTTCTTGTATATAACAGTTTCAATATGATTTTTTTTAAAATATTATTTGAATTTATAATCGAACAAAACAAAAACCCTTTTTTGACCTCCCCGCCCAATCTCTCTTTTCTATCATTTAATTTTATTAATCACCTTTATCTATTTAGATCAGAGTTATCAAATATGATTGAAATCTTGGTTCATAGATCTATCAGATGAATTATAAAATAACAATGTTTTAGTTCACTTAATCTATATATTTTGCATAAAAAAATCATTAAAACTAACCCAAACAAGATTTACTTGGACTTAATCAAATCAATTAGATTATAAATTCACATAATTTTATTTGGCCTTCGGCATCAACTACAGGTTTAATTTAAAAATAAACCTAACTCGAAACATTATCCAAATCAAACTACTGAACCAAACGAGTTTGATAACTTAAGCCTGCAATCTTTCCGAAAGCAATTCCACGAGTCGACCGATGGTGGATCTTCGGTTCACGATGGGCTTTCAGGGACCAAGACATTTTGTGGATGTCTTATCCAAAATGGGGAGGTGCAACTTGCGGCCCATTCTCTCACGAGGTTTCGATCGCTATTAGGCAGCAGAGAGCCTGTGCTTTGAAAATCTTACCGGGTCCACGTGGCAGTCACCAAGCCATTGATGCCCACCTTTCTCTCATGCGTGGATAATGTCTACAGAGCATGGACTTCGAAACGAGCTGATGTGAAGTGGAGGAGTATTCGTCTTTGACTATAAACAGTGCAATACGTCTGGACGCTTCATATCCAAGAGGACGTCCCAAGCGTTTTTCTATCTCTTTTTCCCCCCCTCCACCAGGAGACCAATACAAAGACACCTCTATGGCCTTACAGTACCCATGTCTCCTGCACAACTCTCTCTCTCTCTCTCTCTCTCTCTCTCTCTCTATATATATATATATATATATATATATATATATATATATATATTCTTCTTCTAATACTCAAAACACTTAGAAAGTCAAGTCACTATATCATATAATTGAGATATAGGTGGTTGTTACGATTACTTGAAAATATTATGACTATAATGCCTTTAAATATAAGAAATATTAAAATAAGATGACAGCGAATTAATTTCAACTATTTATTACTTCAAAAATGGCTTTCCACCAATTATTTTTTTCTTTTTGAAAATAACGAGTTTGTTTTTGATGAAATTGTACTTGACCTTTCATAGCTATCGTAATTATAAAATAATTAGCTCAATTACAAAATTATAGATAAATCTGAATAAACATAATTAAGTACTCAAGTAAATAAGCATAAATACTCATAAACCAATTAGAAATGAACATAAACCAATTAGATGGAAAAAAGAGAGAATAGAGGGTCCGTTGGTGAGTTTAACTATTTTCGAGGTATCTATTCTTTTTATATTATACTATTTTGTTTTTATGGTATCGCACTATGTATCATTTAATAACCCAATAAACTCCCTATCTTTACTTCAATCAAATCGAATTAAAAATGAAAATAGAGAAATCTCAAAGAAATTTAGAAATAGATAGATCTCGAAAAAATAACTTCCTATACCCACTTATCTTTCGGGAGTATATTTATACATTTGCTCATGATCGTGACTTAAATAGATCTATTTTGTTAGAAAATGTAGGTTATGACAATAAATATAGTTTACTAATCGTAAAACGTTTAATTACTCGAATGTATCAACAGAATCATTTGCTTATTTCTGCTAATGATTCTAACCAAAATACATTTTTTAGGTATAACAAAAATTTGTATTTTCAAATGATATCGGAGGGGTTTGCAGTTATTGTGGAAATTCCATTTTCCTTCCGATTAGTATCCTCTTTAGAAAGATCAGAAATAGTAAAATCTCATAATTTACTATCAATTCATTCAATATTTCCTTTTTTAGAGGGCAAATTCCCACATTTAAATTATCTGTCAGAGGGACTAATACCGTACCCCATCCATCTAGAAAAATTGGTTCAAATCCTTCGCTATTGGGTGAAAGATCCCTCCTCTTTGCATTTATTACGACTCTTTCTTCACGAGTATTGGAATTTGAACAGTCTTATTATTCCAAAGAAATCTATTTCCTTTTTTGTAAAAAAGAATCAAAGATTCTTCTTGTTCTTATATAATTCTCATGTATATGAATACGAGTCCGTTTTCTTTTTTCTTTGTAAGCAATCCTTTCATTTCCGATTAACATTTTATCAGGTCTTTCTTGAGCGAATATATTTCTATGGAAAAATAGAACATTTTGTAGAAATCTTTACTAAGGATTGGGGGGACATCCTATGCTTGCTCAAGGATCCTTTCATACATTATATTAGATATCAAGGAAAATCCATTTTTGTCTCAAAGGATACGCCTCTTCTGATGAAAAAATGGAAATATTACCTTGTCAATTTATGTCAATGTCATTTTGATGTGTGCTTTCAACCCCAAAAGATCCATATAAACCCATTTTCATTATACAAGCATTCTTTCGCCTTATTAGGTTATCTTTCAAGTTCAAGTGTACGACTAAACCTTTCAGTGGTACGGAGTCAAATGCTAGAAAATGCATTTCTAATGGATAATATTATGAATAAACTCGATACAACAGTTTTAATTATTCCTTTGATTGGATCATTAGCAAAAATGAAATTTTGTAACGCAGTAGGACATCCCATTAGTAAACCGACCTGGGCTGATTTTTCAGATTCTGATATTATCGACCGATTTGTCCGTATATGCAGAAATCTTTCTCATTATTATAGCGGATCCTCAAGAAAAAAGAGTTTGTATCGAATAAAATATATACTTCGACTTTCTTGTGTTAAAACGTTGGCTCGTAAACACAAAAGTACTGTACGTATTTTTTTGAAAAGATTAGGTTCAGAATTATTGGAAGAGTTTTTTACGGAGGAAGAGCAAATTTTTTTTTTGATCTTTCCAAGAGCTTCTTCTATTTCACAAAAGTTATATAGGGGGCGGGTTTGGTATTTGGATATTATTTGTATCAACGAGCTGTCCAATCATGAATAATTGGTTATGAAAACATGGAAATCGAAAATATCCCTAAACTAAATAGGGATAACAAAAATTGCGTTTTCATTATGGTCTTACAGAACGACAATTGCTTAAATATGTTCGTATCGCCGCAAAAGCCAAAGGGTCAACAGGTCAGGTTTTACTACAATTACTTGAAATGCGTTCGGATAACATCCTTTTTCGATTAGGTATGGCGTCAACTATTCCTTGAGCCCGCCAATTAGTTAACCATAGACATATTTTAGTTAATGGTCGTACAGTAGATATACCAAGTTATCGCTGCAAACCCCGAGATATTATTACAGCTAAGGATGAACAAAAATCTAGAGTTATGATTCAAAATTCTCTTGATTCATTCCCCCAGGAGGAATTGCCAAAACATTTAGATCTTTTTCGATCAATCCCTTTGCCCCTCATTCTTCGAGAATCAGAAAGATTTTTTTCAAGTTTGAATTTGTTCATTTGGAATCTGGGCTCTTCTTTATTTATTATTTATTTATTTTATTATTTTATTTATTATTTTTCCCTCTCTTTTCTTTTTTTATTCCCTTCCGTCATTCCTTAAGTCCCATAGGTTTGATCCTGTAGAATCTGACCCACTTTCTCATTGAGCGAAGGGTACGAAATAAATCAGATTGATTTTTCGATCAAAAGTACTATGTGAAATCTTCGGTTTTTTCCTCTTTCGCTACCCCTTACAGCGTTTGAATCAATAGAGAACCTTTTCTTCACATAGTAAAGAGATTTTCAACGTGCTTGGAGAACCTGTTGATGATTTAGGTCTTGTAGATACTCGGACAACATCCCCTATTCATAGATCTGCGTCTGCCTTTATACAGTTAGATACAAAATTATCTATTTTTGAAACAGGAATTAAAGTCGTAGATCTTTTAGCCCCTTATCGCCGTGGAGGAAAAATCGGACTATTTGGGGGCGCTGGAGTAGGTAAAACAGTACTAATTATGGAATTAATCAACAACATTGCGAAAGCTCATAGGGGTGTATCCGTATTTGGCGGAGTAGGTGAACGTACTCGTGAAGAAAACGATCTTTACATGGAAATGATTATGGTAAGGCACGCGAGCCTAGCAATTCAAGCTCACGCACACCTATCCTCTCTAGACTTTTCTCTTTTTTTAAAAAAAAATATATTAAAACACAATCCTCTTTAATTAAATAATTACAATAATGTTTTAAAAATCACTCAATTATGTTATATTTTTTAAAAAGATTATATTCTTTATGGTTATATTTATATTTTTTATAATCATATATGAAACTACTATGCATAATATTTTAAAACAAAGCACGTTAACATTCAATAAGAATAATATAGTCACACACATACACACAAATATATATATATATATATATATATATATATATATATATATATATATATATATATATATATAAACAGACTTTTTTATTTTAATACTTTTAATTTCTTATTCAAAAAATTATGTTGTTGATAAAAAATTTAATGGCTTTGTCATATAAAAATAGAAATGCATAAAGTAAAATAGAGAATGTTAACTAAAAAAATACATCTTTTTTCTAAAAATTAAATTATTTGAAATTCTTTTAAGTAATTTTTTAATCACTGTGAAATTAAATATTAATTGGTTTTGAAAATTACCGGATCTCGCATGAAAAATTAAAACCCGAGTGAATTTCTAATCATTCTTGTAGTCCAGTCAAGTTTGGTGACGAGTGCCCTTTTTTTTTAACAAGTAGACGAAGTTAATATTTTAGCGAACGCTAGGATTCTTTAATTTTTATTTAGCTCAAGACGCCGGGTTTCGAAAAAACGTCCTAAGGAGTAAAGACGTCTCGAAGACCCACACTCGAATTGACTTTTATTTTCCTCGAATAGGAAGCTCCAGCTTTTCGCCTATAAAAAGGACGAGGCCCTGCTCCTCTTCGACTATCCGGGGAACCAGCTCAATTTTGAAGACATCTCCGTAGAAAAGGAAAGCAGAAGACAATGGCTGCAAACCACAGGCCAAATCTTGGTTTCGAGAGAGACAGGTTCTTATAAATCTCTTTGCTTTCTTCTTCATCTTCTTTTCTTTTACTTAATTATTTAATCAAGTTAGTACGAATTTCCTTTTCTTACCCATTAACTTCCTCGACAACAGAACAAAAGTTATATATATACACACTGTTTTGTAATATGATCTTGCTGCAGCAATTTTAATTTTGTTAATGGTGACAGCATCGCTGTGCATCATGGAGTCTTCGCTCTGCTCGTGGACACATTAAATAAACAGATCCAAGTGAAATACCAATCCATGCCCACTTCTCCATACGATACTAACAAGTGGGTCATTTCAGCATTTTTGGCGGCTCTATTTGTATACGCGACAGCATCGGTGGCCGAGGCGATACCGCGGAGCCAGGAATCAGTTTTACCAGAGGCTTGCCGGCAACATCCGCCTCTTTGCCAGCGCCCTTGCTACAGTTTTCCTTCTGGTGCTTCTTATCCCAGCTTGGGGGTAGTGTATCATTTCTGTTCCGTGGATTTGTTTATTTGTGTCAAGAATTCTACCAATTGCTAAGCCGAGCATTTACTGACATGCTGGAAAAGCTATTTGAAGGTGAGAGGAGCCGTAAAGAGGACCCAAGCTAGTCAGCAGAAAGTGTAGCATTGTATTAAATGATTGCCTTCGATTCACTTGCTTCCGCCCACCCATTCTCTTCACATGTATTCTTAGATTGTCAAGATACGTTGTATTTGTTGTGGTACAAGAGAATTGAATAGAGAAGAGGTCACTTTTTCTGTGACCGGTGTATTCTTTTTGCATATATGGGACTAGCAAAGTTTTCTTAGCTAGATTTATTAGCCATGGTTAACCTGCTAATCACTACCAAAAGCTTTGATGGTCAGCAAGCTTATAGAGAGGAGCTAGTTACGAAGTTTGTGCTGGAGCCCCAACCTAAAACGTTCCTCATCCTTCAAAATGCAACGTTCGCAAATGGCAAGACTTGGAGTCCTGGAGGTTTCTATCCTTTAGTGGTTGCGTGAGAGAAATGTTCTACTTATGGGCCGGGCTTATATTTTGATTTAAACAAACTTTTAAATGAACCTCAGGCTCAGCCTGTGAACAATATAATTTAGATTGAGTGCATGGGGCATGGACCTCCTGGTGGACCATAAATCCCACCTTGGTGCCATGCTTAGTGTTTAGACATAGAAAGATATCCACATTAGAAGGCTAGAGTTTGTTTTTCATAATAAAGGAGAATTGGTGTTCTCACTCCTTTGAACTCTATCTCCTGCTGCTGCTTCCTTTTCCTTTTCTTTTTTTTTAATAAAAAAAGTGATACGTGACCTTTTGATAATCCACTTTAAATTAATTAGAGTAACTGGTTCTTATTGATTCATATTTATGCACAATCTAAGTCAAATATCAATCTGGTTTAATAATTGATTTTTCAATTAAACTAGCATATTTAATCCAAATAGGATGATTGAAAAAAAAATATTAGACGATTTCTTTATAATTTTCTAGAGACTAACTAGAGAGATATCATTCTTCACCACTTCTCTTTTCCCCCCTTTATTTATCCAAGTAAAAAAGACTCGTCGACTTAGTGATAAGCAGAGGGCAGCACCAAATCCTTTTGACTTCATTTTCACTTGCGAGGCCGGTTATACGCCAAGTGATGATTGCTAAATGGCCTATAAATAATCATAATAATCGCTAAAGCAATGTTGTGGGTTAAATTATTATTTTTTAAAATATAAAAAATATTTAGGTATTTTTAATATAATTTTAATAAAAAAATGTATAGAAATTGATTAGATATGATTTAATTGACTTAACATGTATAAAAAAAACTTAAATAACCAATAAAAATATAGTTTAACTCGAAAAAAATCAAGATAATATCTTTTTTCAAGTATAGAAACGATAACTCATTAGATTGATTTGGATTAACTTGGATTAAACTGTAAATTTACCACTCAAGACATGAGACTCTAATAACCCTATAGAAAATAAATAAAAAATATATATTAAACCCGATTCCTAATCAACCTAGTGTTGAAAAATAAAATTGAAAACAAACTTCAACTAAAAAAATAAGTTGAGTCAACCTGCCAAACTTGGGTCATTAGACCGGGATAAATCTATAAAAAACAAATTAAAACAAATTATGAAGCTCAATTTATAATCAACTCAAACTTAAAAGATGAAGTTAAAATAAATTAATTAAAAAAATAACATAAAAAACACCTAAGTCAACCGAATAAACTCGGAATCCAAGTCATAAGACCGTGATAATCTTATAAAATACAAACTAAAACAAATTATGAAGTCTAATTCTTAATTAACTCAATATTGAAAGATGAGATTAAAAATTAAATCAATTAAAAAAGAACAAAAAAAACCTAGGTCAACCAACTTAACTCCCAACACGGGTTATAAGACCGTGATAACCCTATAAAAAGAAAAGAAAAAACAAATTATTAACCTAAATTCCTAATAAATTCAATGTTAAAGGATTAAATTGAAAATAAAATCAAATAAAAAAAACAAAAACAATGATTTAAATTAACTCAGATTAAACTGTCAAACCTAGATAAGGAGGCCTTGATAATTCTATAGAAAACAAATCGAAAAAAATAATATAAAGTCTGATTCTCAATCAATCCAACATCAAGTCTAATTTTCAAACAACCCAATTATTTTGGTACCAGAAATTTCACCCTTATTTTTTCCTGCAACAACACAATTGCAAAACTCTTGTATTTCCCTACCCAATCTTCTTACATATTGGTTTTTTAGAGAGATTGTGGGCTTGTTGCATTGAAAAATGAAGGGAAAAACAGAAAGAATAAAGAAGGAGAAACGGTGTTTGAACATATAATAGAAGAAGAATCTACATTAAAATCATATAATTGTATGGTTTTGATCGCAAGCTGAGTAGAAATTAATTTTAGTTTTTCTCTCAGTTTTTCTTTTTTCTTGAAAAAAGGAGGCCTTCAAAGTATTATAACCAAAACATGTCACAAGCTGACTGTTTATATAAACACATTTCTTCATACGAACTTTCGTATTGTTCTTGTAATTCTGTGGTAGAAGACTTTGATTGGCCTGCTGATATTTCGATGAATGATTGCAAGTTTTCTTACTCCAGGGACTGATATGGATCTTCTAGTGAGACACAGGGTTCTGAAATTGCGTCTCTGTACAAAAATGAAGACGTATTTTGACTTCCCGACATTTTATTGGTTATCCAAGCTTCCAAGAAAGGCCCCACACAAAGTTCCACCAATCAAAAAATACCAGCCTGCAATCTTCGCCCCTCAACTTATATAAAATGCCCCTTCATCTAGCAGCAAATCCAGCATAAACACTTGAAAACCCATTTAAGCCTCCTCAAGTACAAAGACAGTATCTGTGTAGAGAAGAGAAAAAGAGCAGAGCACAATGGCTGTAAACCCCAGGGAAAATCCTGCTTTCGAAAAAGAAAGGTTAGTCTAAATTAAATTTCTTTTGCTTTGTTTCCTTTATGTTTTTATAAGCCCGTCACTTTCTCTTTCTTGTATTTAATGCTTCCTTCACTTTTATCTCTATTTTTCCAGGCAAGGAATTAGCCTCTTAAATTGTCTTTAATTTTTGCGTACTTAGCGATTTTAATTGTTGATGTGATAACAGCATTATTATGCAACATGGAATATTTGCTCTCCTGGTTGGGACGCTAAACAATCAAATCCAAGTGAAGTACCAGTCAATTAAAGGCTCTCCATTCGACAGCCACGACGTTATTATGTCAGTTTTCCTTGTTGCTCTGTTTATATATGCCACGGCATCGGTGGCCGAAGTTATGCTCCGAGCTCGAGAATCAACTTACTACACACTGGTTGGCAATCTCCGACTCTTTGCCAGTGCCCTCGCTGCGATATTGCTTCTAGCTATTCTGGCTCCAATTCTGGGGTGCGTTATTTCCGTCGTATGGGCCTGTTTATTTTTGGGAGTCGCATATGAATCAAGCAGAGAGTTTTTCAACATTTTAAGCCAGTTAACCAATAAGTTACTAGACATGTTTACCAGGCTAATTCCACGCGTGAGGAGACACGAGGAGGAACTAAATCAGCCACGTGTCTAGCTCACTACATGTCCTCAGAATTTAGATACAGTAATTGGCAGAGTAAAATACTTGTTTGGGACTATTTCTGGTTGTTCTCCTCCCCACCCTCTCTGTTTTTTCTTCTTTTAAAGAAATCTTTGTGTGTTTGAAGAAGAAGATTTGAGAAGATGTTGATTACGAGGAATTTACTTGGCATGTAAAATATGTAATGAAATAAGATTTTGCTTTTTTGCTTTTTCAGACCTTGTTCTTTTATTTATTTATATTTTATTTGTAAATTTTATTTTTATTGCAATTCAATCCTTGAACTTTCATAGATGCCAGATAAAATCATCATGGAATGGAGACAGGAGAGAAAATATTTGAGAGACTATATTTTGACTATAAAAAAATAACTTTGATATAAATGAATTCTTCCTTTCGATGAGAGTTTAATATAAATGATGTTTACGCATTAAAAAATAAATTAGAGCGCATAAATATTTTTTATTTAGTTTAATTTTTGAAGTAATTTTAAGGTGTTTTAGTGTTAAAAATTAAGTTACTCAAAACTCGAACCTCACTTCTTCTTCTTCTTTTTTATGGTGATTGAAAACAGTAATAGTAGACAACAAGTCTCTATCTATATAAACGACAAAAAAAAAAAAACCCAAAGAGATCCGGGTAGGCAACATAAAAAAACATAAAAGCAAAACCAAGCAAGTGGCCTTGGGCCTTGGCCCTTGGGCTTTTTCTCTCTTAGGCTAGGTGCGTTCTAGAACCACAATGCCATTTGTTTTTTGGTTTAATCTTTTATTTTATTTTTTTAACCAATATCTTCTCCCTCATTTCTTTGAAATTGTTTTGTTTAATTATTTTTTTTCAGGAATTAGTCTTTTAAAAAGGATTTTTACAATTTTATAATACCAAGAACAAATTATTATAATTTTTTTCTTATGAAATTTTAAATAAATTACTCATGTTTTATTATGCATATATAATACAGAGAATCATATATACTTAACAATCAAACTAAATCTTGATGATAAATACAAGAAAATATATAAAATAAAAAAGACAATTAATGTAATATATTTGTATTTTTATAAGGTTTTTTTATCTTATTGTTATGAATATCACTTTCTGTTTTAGCTATTAATTAACATTTGCAAAAAAATAATATCATTTAATATATTTTTTAATTATTTTAATAAAAAAATTTTTTGAGAAAAATAGGCACATTATGGCACCGTTTGGGAACGCGGTGTCCCAAAAAATTTAAATTTTTATTTTTGTTAAAAATTAATTTTTTAGTGTGTTTTGATACGTTGATTTCAAAAATAAATTTTTTTTAAAAAAATATCATTTTAATACATTTCAACACGAAAAGCACTTTAAAAAATCTTTTCTAAGTTGATTCTTGGTGGAAAGAATAACGGAGATGAAGTTTTTAAAAGTCAGGTGAGTTTATCTTGAAAAGAGATATTAACATAGATTATTTGGATTTCTAATCATGTAAAAATATATCATATCCTTGAAAGATTTTTTTGATGCATTTTGATTTTTAGTTTTAGTTTTTAGACTAGAGTGTTTTTGAATTTTAGATGAAAATGAATTAAAGTTTGGGGTTTTTAGGTAAAAATACCCAGGAACCTGATTTTTCGCTTACTCAAGGTAATTACAATGTTGTTTTAAAAAATCAATCAATTATGTTATATTTTTTATGGTTATATTTATATTTTTTTATAATCATATATGAAACTACTATACATAATATTCTAAAACACAACATATGAATATTCAATGAGATTAAAATATTATGTGCTGATAAAATATTCAAATAATCCAATACTTTTAATTTTTTATTTAAAATATTATGTGCTGATAAAAAAATTAATGGCCTTGTCATATAAAAATGGAAATGCATAAAGAAAAGTAGAGAATTTTAACTAAATATACATCTTTTACTCTAAAATTTAAATCATTTGAAATTCTTTGAAGTAATTTTTTTAATCAATGTGAAATTAAATATTAATTGATTTTGAAAATTACCCAAATGTCGCTTGAAAAAAAATCCCGAGAGAATTTCTAATTATTCTTGAAGTCAAGTTTGGTGACGAGTGCCTTTTTTTTAAGCAAGTAGACAAAGTTAATATTTTAGCGAAATGGTAGGATTTTTTATTTTTAGCTAGATCAAAAAAGTTTGAATTTATATTTTAAAAAATTATTTATTTAAATTTTATAAATTTTAATGTCATTAAAAATTTATATAATTAATTATTTTAAAATTTATAAAATTAATTAAGATACATGTGACGAACATCAACATTAATAAAAATAAAAAAACGTCCTAGACAAAACTAAGGACGTTTCGAGGACCCACTCGACTTGACTTTTATTTTCATGGCCTAGAAAGCTCCAGCTGTGACTCGCGTATAAAAAAGGACGAGGCCCTGCCCCTCCTCGCCCACCAGGAACTTCCTCGACCTCGACAGCATCTCCGAAGCCAAAGAAAGCAGAAGAAAATGGCTGCACACCATAGGCCAAATCTTGGTTTCGAGAGAGACAGGTTCTTATAAATCTCTTTGCTTTCTTCTTCATCTTCTTTTCTTTTACTTAATTATTTAATCAGGTTAGTACTAATTTCCTTTTCTTACCAATTAACTTCCTCGACAATAGAACAAAAGTTTTATATATACACTGTTTTGTAAAACGACCTTGCTGAAGCAATTTTAATTGTTAATGGGCATCTTTGTGCATCATGGAATCTTTGCTCTGCTCGTGGACACATTAATAAACAAATCCAAGTGAAATACCAATCAATTGCTACTTCTCCATGCGATACTCACAAGAGGGTCATGTCAGCATTTTTGGCAGCTCTATTTATATACGCCACAACATCGGTGGCCGAGGCGATACCGCGGAGCCAGGAATCAGTTTACCAGAGGCTTTTGCCTCTTTGCCAGCGCCCGCTCCCTTGCTACAGTTTTCCTTCTGGTGCTTCTTACCCCACCTTGGGGGTAGAGTATCATTTTTGTTCCGTGTTCTTAATGTTTTTTTGAGAGAAAAAAAACTAGATAATAATTTAGTTAACTAGCGCCTTGTTAAAAAATGAGGGCATGTTTTTTTAAAAAACTCGAGAACCACCTATGAAAAAAAATATTGAAAACTACTCTGTATGCGTCGCCGTGCTGATAAGCAGAGGGCAGCACCGAATCCTTTTGAGTTTTGACTTCATTTTCACTTTCTAAATCAATTATACGCCACATGATGATTGCTAAATGCCCCTTCAGCCTATAGTAATTTTACCGCATAAAATTAATAATTATATAAATTTTCATTTATCCTTAAATTTGTAAGATTCTAATTAATAATTTTTTAAAAAATAAATCAACTTTACATTCTTCAAAATCATCTTTTTATTTTTTTATAAAAATATATATTTAAAAATAAAAAGCATGCTCAAGATTATTTAATAAAAAAATCTCGACTAGAATTATATATTGATTATTTAAATAATTTTATTTTATTTTAATTAAATAACAATAAAAATAAACAATTATGAATCAAGATTAGAAAAAAAGTTATAATAATTGGAAAAAGCTTTTTTCAACAAGAGTAAAAATAATGTAGTTTAATTTTTAACCAATTAAATATGAAATGAAAAAGAAAAAAAAAAAAAATTGATTCGAGTCAAACTAAGTTAGCATGATAAACATGTAATCTGAGTGGTAAAGGATGAGACAACTTGAGTTGACTTGCCAAACTCACGATTCAGGTTATAAGATCATGATAACAACCCACCCTACCAATGCCTACATTAACCAGCTAAAATGGAAAAGAATGTAACTGTGATTCTAGCAACATGAAAAAAGAGAGGATATTTTTAGCTATCAGGTGGCGCCACACCCTTTGCTTGAATAGTGTGAGCGACTTCCGTGCGTCAATAACTTTTTTAATTTAAATAATATTGGATGTTTACCAAAATATCAAATTGTTTTTGCTCTACTTGATAATAACAAAAAAAAAAAACAAAAAAAAAGGATCAAAAAATTAAACACCCTTGAACGCAAATTGTCTTTGCTCTATTTGACAATAACAAAAAAAAAAAAAAACCAGGGTGAAAAGATTAAAAAGCTCTCGAACATGATCTTTAAAATTTTTGCTTTTAAAAATAAAGTTGTTATTTTACTATATTTAAAAAAAAAATAAAAAATAAAAAAATCCTTGTATGTCAACTTTAAAAGTTGTTTTCAAAGAGCATTTTAATTATCTTACTCTGCTTAAAAAAATTAGAAAAGATACATTTATCTTCTATTAACTTTTTAATAACTAATGATTTGTGCCGAAAGATTGAATTACCCCCAGCTTCTAGGGTCTATATTTTATTTTAATTTTTTCTTAGAAGAGTGATAAAGTAATTATATGTTGGTGTACAGTGAAAACCTCTTTCACTTTAGTTTTTGTTTTTAATTTTAATTTTTAATTAGAAGAGAAGCAATACTTCAACAGCCCCCAAAACCATATGCTGTTTCAAATCTAATTGGAATTTGCTTTGTGCACTATCAAATTATTTATGACAGCTAGAATTTAATTAACTCCAGGAAGGGTACAAATCTCCACCTCATAAGTCAGCTGTCAAATAAAAAAATTGCTCCATCGATTGACCTGTTCAGTTCACATTTTAATATAAATATATATATTTTTTATGGTAAAGATATGTTGGGACTAATTTATATGTTAATTGAAACTTCTGCTCTGCAGATTTTAAATACACGTTCTCCAATAACAGTCAGAAAAATTTAATAAATTGCCTGAATACACCAAACCAAAACAAGAATATAACTATAAAATCACTTGGAATTTACCTTCAACCAAAACCTCTGCACTGCAGTCCCTATCCGGCACTTGAAAAAGAAGAGAGAAAAATAAAGAAAAAGAGGAAAAAGATAACTAATAAAGAATACCAAAGCTATCTGGAACCTGATTTAAAGAATGAAGATAGTCTGGAAAGAATGAACATAATAATTGTTAAGGCTTAACTTCAACACAACAACAATATTTAGCTATCTCATGATCTAGTTAGTATCTCTTATACCAGACAACCACGATCGAACACCATAAGACTTGTATCATGCTAATCATGCATTTCTCCTTGGATGAGCTGACAGATAAAGGGAGGAACTTGGCAGAACATTTACCAATGCCGGGTACATTTCTCCTTGCAGTGCCAGAATCCTAGATTGCCTTTTTCCTGCTCATATTCCTGCATCCTAATCCTCTCCAGGAAAATGTGCAAATCAGGAAACGCTGTTTTCCAGCTCATCCTGAGCATGAGGGAATTTGAAGTCAATGCCACGTTAAACTCCTAAATTAAAGCTTCCAGTGGCGGATCCAACTTCATATCCAACTTATTCTTCCATCAATACAATTGCACGCGCATTGACAAAAAGCCTAACACCCTCAATGATCTATGCTCAACCCGTCCATCTCTGATTATAGTAGCTATCCTGTAACTAAATACATGAATATAAAGATCGGTGAGGCAAGATTATGAGCGAAAATACACTAAAATCTGATAGTGCAGGATACAGTACCTTAGTAGCAACTGCAAAGACGTGTGCAAGATGCAGCAACTAAACTTGCATTTCACATTTGGCTGGACCTAGTTTTCTGCACCTGCTCATTCTCTTTCCTCTCTCTTCTATCATGGGTCTGAAACCCTGGAGAGAGAGAAGAGCTACATGCCTTCACTTAGGCAGTGCTAGCTCGAGCAGTACTATAATCAGCTCAAGTCCAAAGGGAGCAAAGAAATTGGGATATGATTTCAGCTGAAAATTACTGCTGTGTGATTCACTGTCCTAAAAACAGAAGCTTGAGAAATTCAGTGCAGTGAAATACAAGAAAGAATCATAATTGCAGTGTTGGTCAATCTAATGCTAACAAACAAGGCAAATAATTTTATGATATAATAGATGTGACGAAAGCTCCATAGAACGTAGAGCTCAGAACATTGCAATAAACTATTTTCTCAATGATGTTGTTCAAAATCACAGAACTCTAATAGCCTTTTACAATACCAAAAAATATAATTCCAAAATTTCGACATCTTGCAAGAAAAGTTATAGCTTGTTCTGTTCACCGGCAAGCAGACAAGAAAATAACATGTAAGAACCTGATACAAAATCTTATCATTGCTCGTACGAGGGGCCGAATGAGTGCAAAAGCCGTTCTTATAGAACATAGAGCAATCTAACGGGTCGCACGAAGGGGTTGAGACCCCCACACCAATATCATCTTTTGCATCCGAAAGCATGAGCAGTCGTCCGTGGGCCAATTCAGCAGTCGTGCTTGACTGGAATACGGCCACCGCTGCTAGGTTCACTTCATGCCCCAAGAAAGCGTGATGCGGAGAAAAACTTCAGAATCAAATTCCACCGCAGTGGGTACACCAAGTTTTGCTTGAAGAACATTATCTATCTTAAATTGGCAGATGACATTCCTATCAGATGACAATCCAACTTCTTACAAGAGCAGGCCAGGCAGAAAAATCAAATTGACAGAATACATTCCATAGACATAAGTTTTCTAGAACAGATAGGACAGGTGCAGCAATATTAGACACAAACAGAATCGAAAACTGTTGGTTGAAGCGCGAATCATAACAAGTAAAACAAGTAATAAAATAAATAAGTAAAAAGTATTGTCAAATTGAAAAATTATCAATAAATACTATAATTTATTGAATCAAGATCTATTTGACAAATCAATATAATATGAAAATTTTCCAAGTTAAATAAAACAAACAATTAAAGATGTAATTGAAATCAAAATTAAACAAAATCGACATCTTAATTGAATTAATCCTATAGAAAAAAAAATTATTGTTAATAATCAAGTCCTACTAATTTAATTATCAATTTCTCTCTCAAGCATCAATAAATTATTTTAACTAGCAAATTTCCTACATCTCTATACATCATCTCTATAAATTAACTTGTCAAAATTCTCTATAAATTAACTTGTTAAAATTCTTTAAAAACGATAAAACCTCTAGAGATCACACAAGCTCATAGATATCTATCCTATAGATTTCTTATATTGTTTCCACTAAAGGCCAAAACAATTTGAATAATCCCAAATCATGCAAATAATGTTCAAACATATACAAGCATTAAGTTCATAATAAAATACTCCACAAATCCTGAATTGATTCAATCAAAAAAGATATTCCCATAATCATAGTTAGGCTATATCAAAAATCCCAGAATAAAGAAATTATATGTGATACGATGATAAACATCTCTAGAGTTGAAGAAATTGACTTCTTGAAGGATAGCCGTATCTTGCGTCAATCATCCTGGTCTTCTTTTTTCCTCCAAATGCTGCCTCCTCTCTATTGTATTGTGTCTAGCGTGTCCCTCTGTTCTCCATCCCCTGCAGTTGTTATGAAGAGGATTTATATCTTGGTCGTATCCTCCCATGACAGGGAACTCGTTTTCCTTATCTGCCAGATATTTTCGCTTAGGTTGCGGGCTGATTTTGAGGAAGCACGTGTGAATTACAAATTTTCCATTTCTAGAACAATTGTATCCCCTCAAATCATCTTTCCAACGCATCTGGTCTTGCATTTTCCTGACTTTTACAACTTCAGATATGGGCTGAAAACCGAGACAGTGTCAGCTGCAGACTCTGGATTGATTCAGACTGTATTTCAACTCACTTTTTGGGCTTGAAAACAGGAAAACTGGGTTCTACGCTATCATAGAATATGTCTCACCTTTTCAAAAAGGTAAAGAGCACATGAAACCAAGTTTTATATTTCCAGTTATAACCCGAAAACCAATCAGCATCCTGGCTTGATTAGAACAGACCAACTAAGATTTGAACTCTAAACTCAGCCCATAGTCTCCCTCTGCCTCTTCACATGATCTCATTTTCAACCCAATTCAGTAGTCAAACACCTGAAAAACATCATGAATTCCCAGAAATTAAATGAATACAAAAGTTTTAAAATTCTAAATAAACTAGCTAAGAAACAAACAAAACACTCCAAATCAAAACAATTATGACTAAGAAAACGTGTGCAATAAATTCCATTGTCAGACACATTACTGAGTGAAACCTGAAATCAATATGATATGAAAGTAAACAGCCTGAAATTGGCCAAACAACTAGCTTTTCTATAATAGAAAAAACAGGAAGGTGTCCCAATATTGGACACAATATGAAATTAAAGATTACAGACAATAATACAATATAACACATCAATCAACACAAAGACATGCAGACACGAATTGCTATCTACCTATTGTAGAATAGTTCATTCAGAATTTCAAAGGAGTGACCAGAATGCTCCAGACAGGCAGCTACCATGTCATTCAATATGTAAAACAAATTGCAGGAAAAAAATAACAAAGCATTGGGCTTGGGAATTTAAGGAAGCAATAATACAACGAAGTTCATCTGCTGGCACAAGTACTTGCATTTAGAAAAGGGAGAAGTGTTTAATTGGCTAAGTTTAAATTACCAGATGACATGTCAACTCAAGCTGAACTTCCTGGAAAATGCAGGACACCCCAAGTCTGACAGGCCAAACAGAAATATGGAAGCACCAGCCATTGACAGGTATCTTCCACATCTGATCTGGAAATCAACGTCATGGAAACAGTCCCTGGAAATAATTTCCCGAGAAAAGAAAATGAATTAGTTCCATCACATTTTTCACGTGATTAATTTCTTATGTAGAACTAAGTGAAATTTAACTTGCATCAGGATTTCTTTTCATTTAATTCAACAAGATTTTATTCGAGAAACAAAATCATAGATGCAGATTCCTTAATGAAAGAATTATGACAACGTCCAAGCTTTTCCCAAGAGTATGAAAGAGTGAAACTGGAATCAACAAAGCAGCCAGCTCAAATCTTTACACTGTCTTAATCCAGAATCAACATGACATTGCCAAAACTGCAGGCAGGACTTCAATGACAGCAGATTTAAACAGAAAATAAAAATAAAAATCAAGCCAACATTTTATGCATGTTCTATAGAGAGCGAAAACAAATATAATAGCTCATCACCCTTGAGAAGAAAGAAGGAGATCAGCTAAGAAAAGGCAGAGTCTATAGAAAGCATTCAATCAAAACATAAAACTCGATAGATTTCTCTTCAAGTAATCTCCCTCTCGATAGCTGACTAAAGCATGATCACAAAAAAGAGTAAGCTATTTTATGCTATAAAGAAAACCTTCCACAACCAGAGACACAACAGTTCAACTTAAACTAAAATTAATAATCCCTTTTACCAAACATAAATGCCACTAAGATTTTATGGTAAGGTTTCATTATTTCCTAATTCATTTTATGAAATTACAAACTACGATACTCTTTATTCAAATTATTGATTTTTTTAATCTTCTACAAGCTGACCATTATTTTCCTTTTATTTCCTAATCTGAAAATCAATTAGAAATAAATTAAAAATTTTCCCTGTAATTTGTAGTGGCCATTAGCTTTGGGATGTAGGGAGCAACAAGCTTTCTTTGAGCCAGAATTTAGCATGCTAACACATTTGTGAGCAATATTACAAGTGGTATATGAATACCTTCGAAGAATATAAATTCTTCAGATAATTAAACTCCCCGTAATATCAATACTTGGGATAATTTTTGGAAGTAATCTGTGTGCTGGCCTTGAACATGTATCACCGTCATCAGGAAGGCATGCCAGCTCCTTCTCCAAAACAGAATAAGCTTCTGAAAAAGCCTGCAACAGATAACATTTTGTGTATATAAGAACCACAGGTTTTAACAGTTCTCAAAAAGATAAGATCAGCCTCAAAAAATGCCAAGTGGAATCTCTAATCATTCTGTTCAAAGATTTTTAGTGAGCATCTCAGTTAAAAGGCTTAACTAGGTGAGCATTTGTAGCTTTAATTACCCATTTCTCCATTTTCTTGGGTTTAAAATAAAACCAGCAACATTCCAGTTCAAGGAGCTATGCCCTTAATCACAGCAGTTTAATTGGGTCCACTGTTGTGACAACCAGTGGACTGAAGCAAAGACTATTGCAAGAAAGTGATTGCAAACACAGGACTTTAGTTTCTCAATTCACAATAGCAGTGCTGTTTAGAGCAAAAATAAAAGAAAAAAGAAAAAAGAAAAATCTGTCACAAACATAGCACTCGAAGCATCAGTCATTAACTGGCAGGACCCACCAATTTCACATTTCTCTTGTTGAAGAATATTTTGGAAGATAAGAAGAAAGGTAAAATGTTGCAAGTTTCACATCCTCAACAAAAAGGTAAGCCTAAAATATCTGCTTGAATATTGAGAAAAATCTATATATTTGCATATAATTGAGTGTTGTGTTATCATAATAGTAAATGCAACAAAGATTATGTGGAGGCTGACCTTGATGCATTGATGTATTCGAAAGCAATTTCTCCCCACATTATTTGTTGGGAAAAGAGGGTCATCAATGTGTATTGGATCAATACTACAGCATCAAGTGGTAGATCAATCAATACACGATAGAAAAGAAAGAATGAACAATGCCCTGTCATTTGTGAAAAAACAACAATAGAGCTAGTGCAGTGCTTACCTATAACCTCTTTCCCTATTTATATATACTCCACTTCCCTGCACTGAGATACGCATTTGGCGAGGATCAAACACATTCCTGTATTCACAAGATAAGAAATTAGTGAAAGTATATTAAATGTGAATAAATCAATTTATAATTACAACACTAAGTCAGCAAGGATAAACAATTCAACCATGAAATGAAAGAAAAACAATATTTAACTCACCCGAAGAAGTAAAGAAGATCCATTAGAAGGCTTCCGACATTCTGAAAGGACACCCAAAATTGCAAGTCAGGTAAAAGCACTCGTGTATAAAATTCCAACAGAGAATGGTTGAAAAGACAGGAATTTGAAAATCAAATTCTGCACACATCTTACAGCGTCAAACTAAGATATCTTTTGTGAAATACGTATACATAACTTTGTTTCTCTACTACTCTAATAAAGGCCGGGTTGTAATTCGAGGCTTGCAAGCTAGCCAAGAAGTGGAGAGAGAAGCTGTTAAGACACTTAGGCCTAACTTGTAATCAGTTCACAGTTACTATAAATTCTTAATAAGCATAAGTGGCATTCATGAGCAAAGGAACACATGAAACACCATAAAAGGCAATAAAATCCACAAAAAGCCAAAGTTCACAAATGGTGGTTACACTATGCATGTGCATGCCTTGGGTAAATTTTACCAAAACATCAGAGGTCTTGAGCAATGAGCACTATCAAATTAATTTGAAGTTTAAAGCCAGTTACTAAAATAGCAATTTAAGTGAATGGTCAACTCTATGCCATAAAAAATATCTACTACTACGCCATAAGTCAATTTAAAAAAAAAGATCAATCAAGAATATACTACTTCTAGTAGCCATCAAATGACTTAACACAGGCCACTGATATAACTGTCACTTTAATAGTACTACTAAACAAAGAATGAAGAGTCTTATGTCTGTGTGTGTCTATGGGGAGACAGACATCATAGAAAACATGTAAAATGTCCCATCTAGAGTATAAAACACATTACTTGATTGATAGGCCGGCCAAGATGATGCTCATGCTGTAGGAAACGTATAATTAGCAACACCTGCAAAGGAGCGGACAGCAAGGTAAGAAATGCAGAACTGAAGATATCCACTCACATCAAGTCAAGAACAACCACAAGAGAGCATCCATTTTCACCCAACCACAAATTCTGAACAAGTGCTTGGATATCCAGCCCTGCTAAAGCAAAGAGAGAAACTTTGTAGTCCAACAGATGAGATCAGTTGACTTCCAATGTGCATTTCAATTTACAAGGTATGATGAAAGAAAATACAAGATTTAAACAATATGACTATAAAAGAAAAACAAGGGATAACGACGGTTCAGCATTTTGAATAGACAGAAAACTTAAAAGATTATTAAAAAGCTATCAGAAATAAACTTGTACGAATAAACAACATAAAACCTGGGCAAAGCTTCTAGCATGATCCAAGATTGCATTGCAATCATTAGCAAAAAAAAAACGAGAGGGTGAGAATTTACGTTGCCCTCTTTTAGTTTGCAAAGTGTGTATATGCACATGCAAGCACACATGTATGAGTTCAGTCTGATAATAGCATCACCTATTAGCTCAATAAGAATATGAAGGAAACACTAACTACACAGCAATTGAGTCTCACGTGTACTTGAAAAGTGGTAAAGATATTAGAATGGCATGCGGTATAAATTACCAAGCAATAGGAACTTAAACCTCCAGAATAGGACTGGTCAAGGCTACGATCTGCCAAGAACTGCTTCAGTACCAAAGCAAGAGGTGTTGCAGCTGGAAATTGTTCCGTGAGATCTTTAACCTGCACAAAGATTATTTATAGACAAGAGAATAATATCACCACGAGTTTCAATGTAAATGTAGTTAAAAACCATCATAAAAACTTAAAAAGAAAACTTGTATCAAAATTCAAAACAAATGAATCACAAATAAGACTCAATTTCTAATGTAGTAGAATTAGCCTCAATAGGAAAAATCACTAATAGACCTCCCATGCTCAGAAACTAGTTGAGAATTATACAGTTTTGAAGGACAAGCCATAACTAATTTAGGGTTCAATAAAGTTTTTGGTTTCGTCCATCATCTAAGAGTTCTGAGAAAATTTATGAGGAAGCATGGGCTTCATTCACAATACATTCAGTCGACTGCAACAGAATTTAAAATAACAGAAAAAGAAAATGATTCATTTCTTCTTTCCATTGCACTGCATTATGTTTCACCAAACATGCCATTCAATTTTGACAAAGCTGATCTAATAACCAGGACACAAGATGTGTTGACACAGATTTGAGTAGACCATCAAATTTCCTTGTGGAAAGCACAAATGTCAGGGTGCACTTAAGTTTTAGCGTGCTCATAATCTGATATCCAAGATCAAAAATCGGTATGCATCTAAGCATTTAAGCAGAATATCAACCTTTCATTGATCTCCAGTATCAAATGCTTAATCTATCTTAGCAACATTCACCTAGGGTTAAAAAAATTATACTTGTAACATGCCTCTCATAAATTCCCAATCCAAGATGCACAAACAAAGAATTCAATTTGTGTAATAATCTACCTAAATTGCCCTTCAGCCTGTCAAGAAAGAGGCTAAAGTTTGGAATAAAAAATGATGTAGAAATCTGAGAAGCCTCCATCATGCTACCATTGCTAAATGGAACAGGCAGTAAGAGATAATAGCCTCCAAATATGCCTAGACTAGTTAAACTCTTTTGACAGAATTTAGAGGAAAATCACATATAATTTATAGCCATCATTAAAATTTGAATTTATGAAGCAATATGTTCTTAATACCAGTTGAGTTGTTTGGAGCCCTGTATGAGATGGAGACTTGAAACTGATATCAAGACGAATTGATTTCACATCCCTTTTGCTATCACAATTAAGTTGTGTGCACTTAGGTGAAATTGAGTCCTCTAAAACAACCATATTGGACTGGACTTGGATGTCATGTTCACCAGTCAAATGAATTGGCTCCTCCTTTGGTGATTGTACATTAGAAGCAGCAGAGGTGATCAGATCAGTGGGAACCTCCACTACAAGCATAATAACAGGTATCTGCAAGAAAAGGAGGTACGGTATGCGAGGAAACATAGAAGAAAAAGAATAAGATAAAAAGGCAAGGAAAGCTCAAACAGTTCTAAGATACAAGACATTACAGCTGTATTCTCCACAGTCTTCAGTGAATCATTTTTCACCCACTCCTGATTGGCAAGATACCGAGCTGCATGCTGGAAAATTAATGGAGAATTTAATTCTACAAAAGGCTATGGGAAAGATAAAAGTTAAAAGTTTTGTCTAATGATTAATTAAAAGCTTCAAAATAAAAAAATAAAAAAGCATATTCCCAAGTTCCATCTCAACAAAAAAGCCTAACCAGAGATCAAGATTTTTTTGGAAATCAAAGTAAAAGTTAGAGATGCAAATATCACCAGCAATCCATAACACAATTGCCTCATCTACTGAAGTATCAATTTAGAAGGCCATCAACATACCTGAAGACAAGTTTCTTTAATACCATTACGACCCTCTAAAATCCCAGCTTCCTTGATAGGTTCCTAGAAAAAGCTCTGCAATAAGTTTCTCCTCTTAAAAGTACAAGCATAACAAGTCTAAGTGATAAAATAAAAACATAAAGAAAGTTATTACCAAGTTCCTCACTGGAGGGAGGCAAACCACAAGATCCACATCACTTGTTGGAAGGGCCAAACCAGTTGCACTTGATCCAAAGATATTTATCCTGGACCTAGGCCATAGAACTTGGAGAGACCTAGTAACCCGCTTGACAGCCCAATTAATGAAAGGTTTCCTAGCCATATTTGCTGCAGCAACCTTGGGTACCATCATGTCAAACAAGTAATCAATGACAGTGGCATACCATTAATGAAAGGAAATAAAAGCTCAAAACATGATACTACAAAATTCTATGAAAAAGTTAGGTAATTCCAGGAAAAACATGAACAAATTTAAGCCCGATACCTGCTTACAAAAAGAGTCAATTTCATCATGAAGAAGGCTCTGTACTAAGCAAAGAGAAGCCTTTCGTGTAGGACAATTCTGTATCTCAGCTCGTTGAAGAGGAAACAAAACATCTGGCTGCATCAAAATTGTATCAAATAATCAACTCAAAACACATCTAGTGATACACTTACAATAGCACAGTACAGAAGCACACTCACATGATCCTGATCACGGGCTAGGTGGGACATTGCAATTAGACGATCTTGCAGCAAAGCCCCAGGGAGTGGCTGCACCATTGGATGGGTTGAAAGTTTTTTATTTCTCCAAGAAGGCCAAACAACTTCAGCACCATCCATACGTCCACAAGCTTCCTCCAAATTAGTTCCATCATGGTACCAACCTCTCACACCCCATTGTCTTGGGCTGGAGCTACCAGACCTAACAGTTGGAAAACCCCTGTGCTTTCTAGAGTCACTCACAGGAGAGGGTGGTGGAGGACGGGGAGCCCGTGGAACACAAAGCACTACAGGTGATGGTGGCCGCTTTATCCGGGGATGTTCTCGTCTAGTAGGCGGAACACAGGGGCTTTTGTGATCAAGACTACGCTTGAAATCAGATCTTGATCTTTCCCTTGACATATTTGGAATGATAATAGGCCGCAAAATTGGGTAAGGAAGTGAATCTCCTGCCTTGCCTTCAACATCACTAGATAAACTGGCCAAAGATCCAGAGACATCCTCCTCTGCAGCAGCATCTGTCACGGTTGATGAAAGCATAGCTTTACCAGGCACTTCATTTCCTGACATAACATAACCAAGTGCCTGGTGTCCAGGGACCAAAGGATCAAAAGCAGAACAGAATGAAGCAGCAGTTGGGGAAGTCAATCCAGTTGTACTATAAGAAGACGAGAAGGCAACCATATCATCAACTGCCCTATTCAGCTCTGCTTCGTGCCAAGGCCATCCGCTATCATCAGAAACTAAGGGAAGGTGGTCGAGAGAAACCAGTACCTGGATGATCAGAAGGATCCCAGTACATCACACCGCCACCAAAGTGCTGATTATAGTCTATCCCAGAAACTGCATGCACCTCATATTCTTCCTCTGATATCCAATGGTTTTCATATTCATCCATTAGTTCCTGTGAACTTGTTGCTTCAGTAAAGTCAATTGCATCCCCAGAACACCTCCTCTCGTCATCAAAGGTTTTTGAGATGTACTGCATGTTCTTAGCGGTGTAACTTTTCTGAAAAGTAGATTGCCGCCTCGAGATAAATCCTGAATCATAATTGCATGTCATAGCCGGAGCTAATCCACAGTTGCTCCTAACCATTGGAGGCCAATCTAAACTCATTGGCAATGGTTGAGACAACATCCTATTGGATCCACCTTCAATAGGAGAATTTCTAGCCTGATGCACCGTAGGTAAAAAAGGTTGATGAATGTGATTATGCCAGTTGTGACCAACATCCAGATGCAATCTATATGTAGCAGGTGGAAGATGTGAATTTATAGATGGAAAGTAGACGGGGCCTAAACTAGGCCACTCATATGAAAGGCAATCTGAAAGGCCTTTGGATCCACTTTCATGAAAATTTTCACTCTCTTCTCCCCGATTTAAGGTGGGTACCTCTTTCACTTCAAGGGTTCTGACTAATTTGTTGCCAACATCTAATTTAACCTCAGTTTTTTTGTTCAAAAAGCTGGTGCCTTCATTGCTAGAAACAGTTATTAGCTCCTTTGTGGTTGCAACTTGATATATTATATTCTGGCCTACCCCACAACGTGTCTCTCTTCTGGATGGCATACTTTTATTGTCAACAAAACCATTTGAAGATCGGCAATGCTCCAGACCTGCATCAGAGATGCCTTCAGTGCAACCAACAGCATGATCCTCTGGAATGCCAAGGGCATCTATCTCCTTCCTGGTGGGCTCATTAATTGAAGGATCAATTAAACTATCATTTGATGCTTTCTGTGTAGTCAAATTATCAGATAACCTACAAAGCTTTGCTTCCTCGTCTGATGAGCAAACAGAAAAGGAGGGAGCCTCTGAAACGGCAATTTCAGGTTTTCTTACTTCAACTGGATTGCTAAAGCTAGATTTTTTCTTTCTGTTTCTTCCTTTCCTGTTCTTCCTTCCAGCAGTTCGTTTTTTTTTCGTGAACCAATCCTTGTGTGTGTTCCTGAGGATAGGCCACTAGTTATAAACCATTCAAATGATGAAATAGAAAGATTATCCAAATGAAAAGATATGTAACCATTTCAACAGTTGGAGATGATATGTCTCTGTGATTTTCATTCTCATGAGGAATGCCAGGCATCTCATTGGACTCCATCAACTCTGTCTTCTTAATACAGGCTGGCACACATTTGATATCCTAAGAAATATCCGTACCATTCATAACTAACTGATCTTAACACATGTTTAAAAGCAAAAGTACTTCTAGAAACTTAACAGTAGGGGAAATGATACCTCGGCAAGTTTCTTAAAGGAAGACTCGTCAACACTTTTCACTGGTGTGGGGTTCATCAGCTTTTTCATATTTTGAGTCTTCCCCTTTTTTCTACGACTACCTGCACCGAGCTTTTCGCTAGGTTTATTGGCTGAAGACTTTGATGTTCCCTCTCCGAGAAGTTCAAGCCTTGTGCAATCAAGTGAAATAACCATCACAAGTCCTCGTAGTTTTCTTAATATACAATCAGAAAGGGTGCCAAGAGAACCCAGCATGCTAAAAAATATATGTGATGTATCATACTCACTACCCTGATCTGGCAACACCAAACTAACAATATCCTGAAGCACGAATAAACTATTAAATATATTTGCAAAAGAAGCATCTTTCCCAGAAAAAGAAGGCTTTGGGGCCAAACCAAATTCCGCATCAGCTGGAAGTTTTAGGAAAATCCTTTGCCGTGATTCAGCATGCAAGTCCCTCCAAGGTCGCTGCACTCCTGCTCTAAACAGTGACAGCTCATCCCCCGATACACCACTCACATCCTTCAGAATTTCACGAGTCTGAGAACTTGTAATGACCAAAAATTAGGCCACAATATATATTATTTTATGGAAAGAGCTCAAAAGGCAAAATGTCATCAAAACATTAATTTCATTCTCAAACATTGCATTTCCACAATCTTGGAGAGTTATAGCAACTCACAAAGTTTCCAAGGCAAGCTTTTTATTAATGGGATTCACATATTGAGTAAAAGCAGTACACAATGGGCAAATCCCTATGTCCCATATAACTACGTTATGCAATTTACTACAGCATTGAACAATAATGTACAAGAGCATAATCAGTCACTCACTTGAAACAGTCACTACTTTGTCAATCAAATTCAAAGAATTAAATACCACTAGTATATTTTGACAATGAAACAAAACAATAAAATTTGCAAGAGTAAACGTACCAATGATTTTGCCGCCTTCCCAAGCGCAAAATTTAAAACCTTCCTCCTTACTTCCGCATCCAAATTCCTCCACCAATCAACACACCCTTTCCTCCTCCAAAACACATTAGCTGCCACACCTGCGGCACTCAATTTCTCTTTCAACTTCACCCCTCTTTTCTTCCCATTCCCACAATTCAGCCACGCCAGCCTCAACGCCACTTCTAGCTTGTTCGCTAAAAACGCCTCGATACAATAATAACCTCTCGCTTTTAACCACTCCAATTCCACCCAATCCGTCCCTAACTCGCTCTCTTCCCCTCTCAAAAACCCCCCATTCGAAATGTCATCCATCAACTCGACAAACTTTTGAACATTTTCAATTAAATCCTCGCTAACCGTAACCGAATCCAGACCCTCAGCTCCACTCCTACAATCGTCCACTTTCTCCCCTTCTCTAGAACTAAACAACCGAGTCGACTCAAAAATCAGTCGTTCCGACTCGTTAGACTCAGCGACTCTGGACAGCAGCCCGCGTGATTTCTTAAAGCAGAGGCTAGGGAGGTCGCGTGAGAGGAGATCGGGGAGGATAATGAAACGGCAGTGACCGTGAGAGTGTAATTTGGCTAGCATTTGAAGGAGGATTTGAGTGAATTTGAAATCAACGGCAGTTAAGTGGGATTGGCGTTGATGAACGGAGAGAGATTTAAACCATTTTAAGATTGACGATCTAGGGTTAGGGTTTGGAGAGGAGGGGGGGTTGGATTGGGAGTGGTAGAGAGAGATGTGAGAAGTGAGTGAGCCGATAAGGTGGTTCTGAGTCATGAGCGCGTTAGGGATATTTTGGTGCTTTGAAAAATTATTATTGGGGTTTGGTACGGACATTTTTGTTGCAGGGAGCAAGGAGCATGAATATGGGAGGGAGGGAGAGAGAAGAGTAAGGGAGAAGGAGATGATGTGGATTGTGGAGAGAAGTTTGAAAAGGAAGCATGACAAGGGAGTGATAAGCCGCCAAAATCTACCTTCCAAGGCCTAACATCCTTCTACGCGATTGGCTCGTGGAGAAATTGTTGGTGCTTGTCTGAGTAATTGACTGTGTATAACGTCATAGTTGTCACTCTTGATGAGGGGATTATTTCATTATTGCTTCAACTCCTGGATTATTAAATTAATTCATGTAAATTGTTTTTATTTAAATATCAACATTTTGTTCTTTTTTTTATTCTCGGGTTCAATTTGGATGGAATTAGTGAGTTTGATTGATTCATTAAAAATCTAATTTAATTAGAAACTCAATCACTGTCATGATATATTTAGTTATGGTTTTTTTTGTGGTTCAGCTGTGTTTTTTATAGCATTTAAATTTTTTAAATTATTTTTTTATTATTTTGATGAATTGATATTGAAAATAAATAATTTAAAAATAATGATAAAATATTATTTTAAAATAAATATATTTAAAAAACAACTTTACTCTAATATTCAATATTATATTAACATGATGTGTACCACTCGGGCTAAGCTTATAAATGTGTGTTAGATAATTTTTTAGTTTTTAATTAAAAATATATTAAAATAATTGTTTTTTTAAACATTAGTATATTTAAACTATTAAAAACATATAAAAAATATTTTTTAAGCAGTAAAGCACTTAAAAAAACACGAAATGAACCACGTTACAAAAGAGCATAGATAACAAATAGTGATGGGCAAGGATGTAACATAACAGTTTACAAAGAGCATAGATAATAGGAGTGAAAAAACGAAACAAAAAAAAACAGAAAAAACCAAAATCAAATTGTAAAAAAATTAATTAAATTGATTAAAATTTTAAAAAAATTGATCGATTCAGTTTTATAAACTTGAAACCGAAAAAAACCTAACCCAAACTGGAAAAAAACTTGAAAAAACCGAGTCAAACCGAGCCAATCTGAAAAAACTGAGTCAAGCCAGTTTAAACTGATTTTATTTTAAAAAACAAATCAAACCAAAACTGATAATTTAAACCAATTTTAATTTTTTAATTTGATTTGGTTATTTTGGGTGGTCTGTAGATATCGAAAGTTTTTATTTATTCTATCCATCAACCTACAAAATTAAACTCGCTAGCTAAGTTTACGATGACAAGACTTATTGAACTACACGAATTGCATTCAATTCTTTTTCATTCCAGTGATTGGTCTGTCATGTTACAGCCACGTGGAGGTTTAATTCAAACTCTTCTCTATATTTATTTATTAATTGATTTAGATTAATCAGGATTAGTATAAACTTGAACCATGCTTGTGTTTATAAAATATTTAAAGAACTGGGTTTGAAATTTCATGCAGTAGTGTACTGTTTTATCTCTAGCATTTTCACTGTGATGGGATCTAAATTTTTTAGAACCTAAAAAAAATAATATTTGAACCATAAAAACTTTTTTGCATTGTTATGAATTTTAGTATAAAGGTTCAAATTATAAAAATTATGAATTATATGAAAATTACTTTGATGTAAGCTTATTCATTGGGCATGTCAAAAGAAAAAAAAATAATCCAACACTAAAAATTAAAATAAATTAAATATTATATTAAATGATAAAATTTAAAAAAATTATTATATGATAAAAAACACAAAATTGATTTATCATCACCCTAGTTTTAGATTAAAAAAAAACTCAATAAAAACTTAACATTATAGAATAAAATTGAGAAAAAAAATGCAGGGCCAATTAAATAAATTCATAGGAATTACATTAAAAAAAAAAAGCTAGAAATAATAAATGATAAAAATAAATAAATAAAAACCCACATTTCAATTCAAAAAAATACATCAAAAATACTATATATATATATATATATATATATATAGAGAGAGAGAGAGAGAGAGAGAGAGAGAGAGAGAGAGAGAGAGAGAGTGCCCAATTAAGATAAGCCACGGCACTATTATAAAACAACCAAAGTGTGTGGGCTAAAGTAAGGCCCACAAAGCTGGGCCCTTATTCCTTCTTTTTATATAATTCTCCCAAAAAAAAAAGAAGGATGGGATCATATATCACCTGAGCTATAAATAATTGGACAAATATTTCAACCTAATTTACTTTTTATTCGAAGAGCGTTTAATTGTTTTGACAACGACGAACCCTTTATAAAAAAACTATCTCCACAAGTTTGAGAATTTGAATCTCACATGCCACGTACGTGCAAGCAAGTGACAATGATAATAGCTTTCCTTAAAGAGACTTTTAAGTTTTGTTCCTGATATAAAGACGATGAAAATCCTTTTAAATAAAAAATGATGCGATATAAATATAAAGACTTTTAAGTTTTTATACTATATATTTGTTTGATAGTCTGATTCATTTTATTCTAAAAATAAAATCTTTACAGTGTTGACTTTTGAGCTTTAGGTGGGCACCACCAACCACGGTCCTAAACTTTAAAAGTGTGTTTGTCTACGTTGTTGCGTCTATGTTTTGCTTAAAACACAGATACAACAATGTTTGATAATAAAAAAAATATAAGTTCCTATTCATGGATCCCATCAAATCATGCGTTTGAAATGCATGGAAATCAAAAGCAGGTCCTACCTGCTCTCGCGGCTGCACCATGCAGCATCCCTCCAACAGTGCGAGTGAATTTTAATTCACTGGCATTGTTCACTTAAATAGTTTTTTTTTTTTTTGAAAAACCAGTTAACAGTTTTTTTTAAAAAAAAAACCAGTGCAGTTAATTGATTTTACTCGTATTGTTCACGTGAATGTGATAGAAATTTTTATTTTAAAAAAAAATTAGTTTAAGTTGAATTAAATTTATTTGTACTGTAATCTCAATTTTATTCATGATAATATTTTATCTAATTTTATTGCACGCTCTAAAAATTATCGAAACTGTAGTTCTTGTCGGATGAATTTTGTATGTAATAAAATTGTAGATGGTTTAATTGAACAATATTTTTTTTCATATAAAGTATAATTTATTTCACGATGTAATAACAATAGTTAAATCTACAATATTTAAATTAAAAAACCATTTATATATATATATATATATATATTAAATTATTTTATAACCTCAATTTGAAAAGCATTTTTTAACAAAATACATTAAAATTATTTTTTCTTCAACCTCAATTTCAACCACAGTTTTAACTAAACACTTATTTTTTCAAACCAACCTCAACTAAAAGTAGTTTTTATAAAATAATTTTTTTCAAATTACAATCATAACAATTATCGCAATACCTAACACATTCTAAGCCGAGGCTGCCGGTTTTGCATCAAAATATTTTCATGGACACCCACGGCCGAAGCCACTAACTATACCCTGTAGCCCGTTAGGCTAACAAAAGATGGGCCGCGGTGTAGGTCCATGTTTCCATACCCAAAAACTTACCAATTCGGTGAGTATCTGAGCCTTTGAGCCCAAATGTTTTCTCGTATCGGTATATGGAGCATATCTATGCCTTATCTATCCTCAAGACTGGGTTGATGGGCCTCCCTTTCGGCTCAAGTGGGCCGCAATTAATTCTTCCAACAAATACAAGCGAAATCATCCCCTCTCAACCTAATTCAAATTCAAAGTAAAATCTAAAGAAGGAAAACAGCCCACCTCCCTCCTCCAAAAATAAATGAATAATCAAATACTACTCGTGTAGAAGAAATTTAGTAACATGTAACTACGAAAATTAAGAAGCCTGTCAGAAACAGCAAAGTCCCCCTTCGGCCAAGATGGTTTCGACGGGTTGTTGCTTGACTTTACTATAATATATTTGAAAACGTGATGTAAATAATGTTTTGAAACGTGATGTAAATGTTTTTTAAAATTTTAAATTTTTTTGTTTAAATAATTTTTTTTATTTTAAATTATTTTAATGTGTTAATATTAAAAAAAAAATTAAAAAAATTTATAAATATTTATCTCTTACCGCTATTATAATTTCAAATACACTTTTATTTCATGTGCCTCTATATATAAGCCAGGGTTTAGGCCCATGAACAAACCCCTTGCGGGCTCACCATTTACTAAGCGAGAAATTCCGTAGGAGGCCCGATATCTGAAGTTTTCACAAATTTGTCCTCTTTCTTTGCTTTTCTTGCTCGGGATGTCACTTCTCGGTTCAGTGTCTGCCTAGCAAGCGACATCCCTACTTGTGGTTTCACTTTAATTAAAGTCTACAAACTGACAACCATACAAGACTTAAAGACACTGGAAATTTGGAGGCAAGTCCTCTTCAAATTCAATGCCCGTTGCCCTTCTCCCAACTCCATCTGGGAGCAGGATTGGGAATTGAGTATAAAGTCCTTGAGCAAAATCCCACACCAAGACGTTTGAAAATTCAGCAGAAAATGCCACTAAAACTTAAACAGTTGTTGACAAATAATGGCAGCCTCACATACTTTCTCGAGGAAAAAACAAATGAAACAGCTGGTTGCATTTCAGGAGTTACGAAATTCTCTGGATAAAGGATACATGCTTGCTAAGTTGAAGCCAATAACAATACTCAAAGATCAAGGTAAAATATTGGCGATTGATCTATTCCAGCGTGCATTGAAGCTAGCCATGTTCTTGAGGCATAGATTCTGCACGGGTGTTGTCGAGTAAATTTCTTTGATTGCCTTACATTTGTCTCTCTGAATCAATTACACTGTTAGGGAATTGTAATCAAGCACCCATAACTTTTTCCCAACAAGACAAAAAAAAAGCTTCAATTATACATATATTTAGATTCTTAGATATTGACAACATACACTATACACTCAACTCTTTATTTTGCACTTTGCTGCTGTTATCTGAAATTGTAAAATTATAATCATAAACACCACCATCTCCAGAATAAAAATATATTAAATTTAGCGTGTTTCGCTTGACCTAAAGATCTGGATCAGTGGAAGAGTTAGGGATTTCATGGTGGAGGTGGGATAAATCTGCCAGGATGAAGAGGTCATTCATACGTATTAAAAATTCATTTTGAAGGGTCATTTTATATTAAAAATTAACAAAACTTAAAACATTATTAAACTTAGAGACCTTCTTGAACTTTGGGAGGCCATACCCTAGCCAAACCCTAGTTTCACCATTGGATTAAGACATTTAATACATTTTTAAAACACTTCCAAACACAGTTTGAAAAACACAGCACCAAAAAGGCAAGTCCGGTGGCGTTGGGAAATCCTTCTTTACAGGAGAATTGCAAATTAGACCCCGCCAAAGTATTATAGAATTATCAGTGCTCAAGTAGTACTGTTATCTAAGAAAGTTCATAAACATTCCTCAAAATCTTTAATCATTATTTAAACACAATGAGCGGTGCCTTGTACATTTATGGTCAATTGACTAGTTGAAATTTTGACGGGGGAGCAAATTAGTGGCACTAACATAGGAGAGAACTTATGATAATTTCAGGCAAGTTCGCCTAACTTCACGACCAATCGTGCATAAAGATAGATGTTTATCTTGGAATCTTCACCCCTTTCTTCACGGCATGCTCTTGTAAAGTTGAGGGGAGATAAAACTTAAGCACTGAAACTGTGCAATGCACCTTTAACTACAATGTTGAGCAATGCCAACCAAATTGACCATTTCTGATTCAAAAATCATTAATTGTAACAAAAGTAGTCCACAACTGTTCATTGTTAGAGACGATATACTTTGAATTATCGTGGAAGCTTGAAGATATAATGGAGTTTTAATCTTGTTTCTGTAACTTTCTCTGTGCTAATACAATAATACAAATCAATGGAGGAGGAGATTACGTTGGACCGAGAATTTCCATGTTGAAGATTAACTGAATGAAACTTGAACGAAAGTAAATGTACATTATTGATATTTGATGAGCACATTCTTTTCAATCTTGCAAAATTTGGGTTGATTATATTGCCCTAATTTTTCTCGCATTTCGACTCAAATCCTTAGCATTAGATTATTAAAATTCTTCCAAAAGGCGAGGTCTTTCTTCTATTTATTTATTTTTAAAAAAATTTCAGATTCTTGTACACATGATCACATGCTGAATTTAAGAGAAAACGATGACAAAATCAAGAAAATATAAAGAACATGATAAAAAAAGGGTGAAATTTCCATTGAATTTTATTAGTTATTTAAGAGTAACATTAATATTGAAACTCTTGGAATCCAGTGACAACTTTATTTATAAACCTATAAAAGCAAATATAATTGTCATAACCTATTGACCAAGACTAAGAGCTCTGTTAGTGTATCAACTCTAAAACGATGTCGTAAATTTTTAAAAAATAAAATAAATATTATTTTTAAAAATAAGAATAATCTAGTTTTGAACAAGATTCTTTTAAAAAAATTTATTGGAGTTGACCGATGAAGTTAACTCGGTTACAAATTAACTTATCAAGTTATAGATTAACCATTCAATATATTTAAATTTGATTGGGTCAATATTTAAAATTATTTAAAAAAAAACTAACTTAAACCAAGTTTGAATTGACATATTCCTGTGTTAACTTGCTGGACCGATTGAGTTTAACCATTACAATAACAATTATATACTTCACCTGATCGTTTTTTTCGATTTCAGGCTTATAAAGCCAAAACCGATCCAGTCGGTTTTTAAAAAATTATAATCGGTTTTTTTCATGGTTCGGTTTTTTCAGTTATTTTTTTTTAATTTAATCAATTTTTTTTTTATTTTTTTACTTACCCCTAATTAAAAAATCGTTTGGTGTTGAAAATAAGTGTACATAATCATGAAACTCAAGACGAAAGGTAAACATTATTTAAAAAAAAAAGAACGGGGGGTGACTCATACACCGGCAAAGAATTCCGCGGATCCATTCTCAAGTATTAGTATAACCATAAACGTGCACTCTCACAAACAAAAGAAACGGAATAGCTTGTTAGTTAATCACTGGGTTTTAAATTTTGATTATTGCTTAATCCTTCATATTTGAAAATCTATAACTTAATTTCTTAATTCTTGTTGATTATTGTGTTATTAAAACAATTTTTTTTTCCTGAAACCCATTATGCTGATCATTAGATGTGAATTTAGATAGCCAAAGGACAGGCTTGGAATTAAAAAAAAATGTTTTGATAAGACATTGACCAACAAGAGTTTGTAATTCAAGCTATAAATTTTTAAAGATGAAGGACTAAGTTGTAAGAGGGTAAAAATCCAAAGCTAAGACATAATTTACTTGCCAATGAGTAGCAGCAAGGAAAGTCACCTGCCAATGAGTTTTTCTTCTTCTTAGGATGATCATTTTGAACAAGAAGTCAAATGTCCAATCCATTTGAAAGAGCATGACTCTTGGTAGCTGCGGCCGACATCCCAACAAAGAATTAAAGTAACCGAAAAATTATTAGATATATACTATGTTATCTCATAAAAATATAAAAATTATTTTAATAATAATTTATGAACTCTATATTTTCGAGGTTATATATTTATTCTTAAAATTCCAATGGTTATATAAAAACGATATTGAAGGTGCATGAGTTGTTCTATTAGAAATACATTAAAAACTTATGTAATTAATTATATAGGGCCATTTCCCGTTAGCTACATGGGTTGTTGCCGTCACCATGGTTTACAAAGATGGGAGACACAACAGCAGTACTTGGTAGTGTGGGAGGCATTTGTGTGTATGACTTGAGGGAGGGGCATGGAATCATGGTGTTTGTGGCGTGAACCAAAGGCAATGTTGCATACATACATAGAGCATGCATAAAGAAGGATGCTAATGCAATAAAAAAAAGTTCATGGTGTTTGTGGCGTGAATCAAAGGCAATGTTACATAGAGCATGCATAAAGAACGATGCCACTGCCAAAAAAAAAAGAGAGTTAAAGTTCACAGACAAAGAGCCCAAAAAGAAGGAAAGGGGCTAAAGGAAATGCGTGGAAGAAATAACGCAACCCAAAAGGAAAGGATTTATAACGTCCTAGCTAGCTATACCTTCAATAATTTCACAGGTGGTTAAAGAGTCGTTTTTATGATTAAACACTAACCTAGTCTTTAAGTTAGAATCCTTTGTTTGCTTGCTGATAATTAAACAAGGACTATAGGTGAAAATTTAGATACCTCTTCTTGTCATATATTTATGGACATTGTCCTCTTATGTCACTCAACCTTGGATAAATCCAAGCCGAGGTTGCAAGGTTGTGTCATTTTTCTAAGGCTCGGCAGTTGGGGACTTGCTCAACCACATGTTAGGTAATGGAAATCATGGTGTCATAAATTCATGCAAGGTCTTTCGATCGGCTTATTGGCAATTAGGTTGTAATTAAGTGCTTCTTAGGGTATGAAGTAGCATACACCACCACAGATGTAAGTGAAACCTGTTTGACTTTTTTCTTGCCTTGTCGTGCACTTTGGTAGTGGCCAGGAATTGGACAACATGATCATTCCTAGATTTTGCGCTACTTGTTTGTCAAGCTCAATATTGTTAATTATTGCTACATGTTACCAAGGAATTACTACCTTTGATTTAATCTTTTTATCTTCTCAGTTTGTTTTATGTATTTTTCCTGAACAATGTTCGTTTTGATGTATGGCATTGTAGAAAACTAAAAAAAATAAAATCATTGCTGTTAAGGCAGTGTTTAGTTACTGTTTGACAACATAAGAAATAGAGATTGTGAAGTAGAAAAAAAAACATTTGATTGAAGAAACAAAGAAAAAAAATATAAAATAAATATACATGATAGCTTTTTAATAAATTTTTATATTTTTAAAAGATAAAGAGCAAGAAAGATATGTCTCCTCCACTCTTTTCATCTTACAAGGGCGGCGACGGATACTGGTCTCCTGTGCTTTTCTGCTCGTAGTTAGCCGGGAAAAGCATTCATCAGGATAGCTAGGTGATATAACTCGGCGAACCGTGTAATTAGGGGTATAAAATTGACATATGTATTTCAAGAATTTTGATTTTTGGTATTTTGCTACATTAACTATACTTAATTTATTCCAAATATTGCATTAACCGGGATTGCATCTTATTCCTTCTCGTACAATTTCTATCTGTAAAATAGTTGGTAAAAAGAACATCCACTGGCTACTACATCAATAAATGCCATAGCCTAGAAAAATAGCACATGGTATACTTAAGCAAGCTTCACAACATGGTGGAATGTCAAATATGGGTACACCCTAGAATACCAACAGATGCACAAGGAGAAAGTCATGCCAAGTCCTATCACAAATGCTTTATCTAGCTAGTGGCTTGGAAGTTAGACTGTTCCACCATGCCGCGTCAAATGGACTAGCTTTCTGCCATTAACACACAACAAGAAATTACTCACTGTAATTACTATAAAGCGAATTGAGTTGGAGGGGAGAGTCCTTTTTCAATAATGTTAATGATGACGATGATGATGGTGTAGTGCTTGTTGTAAGTTCGAAGAAATAAAGAAAAATAGAAAAAAAATCACAATGTTGACTCGTCCTTTTTGGAGGCCATAAGCCGGCAAATTAAGGGGATCTTGTTTGTTTTCCTTCTCTATCCCATCGCTCAAACTTCTACAATCCCCACCACTAAAAAAAAGAGTGGAAGGTAATATAAAGTGGCACTCATTCATATAATCTTCACCCTTTTTACCTTCTTCTGCTAGCCTTTTTGGTTCCTTTTTTTTTATTCAGATGGAACCAAAATGACTGACCCAATCACCATTTGGCCATCTCATTTTCTCAACAATAAAAGCTAGCCAGCCAACCAACCCAATCTATCTTGGCCATTGTAATGCCTACAGTTTTGAAATAGTTTGGCTGATGAGATCAGCATCAGAGATAAGAAGCATCGTGAAATAGTGAAATGAAGAAGAAAGGTACGTCATGCGACATGGGAACTCGTTCCTTTTCCCAAGAATGGCTATGGAAAGCCCAGGTGAAAAGTTACACTTGAAGTGGACATATCCTAATAGGGGGGGGGGGGGGGGGGGGGGGGGTTTCAAGGTGACTTCAACTTGAGATTTTAAAATAATCAATTAGTAAATATCAATATTTATTTAGTAAGCTTATTTTGAAGAAAGACACTTATATATATATATATATATATATATATATATATATATATATATATATATATATATATTTAATTCTTTTAATTCTCTCTTTCATGTTAATATATATATAGTAGAGAAAAACATGAAAGAGAGAATTAAAAGAATTAAAAAATATATTTATATATATATATACATATAATAAAAGTAAATAATGTTTTCATGTAAAAATTATATAATTATAAATTTTGCTGATTTTTTCACGATAACATAATTATAGTTTTTTTTTATAGAAAACAAGTTTTTATTATATTTTTTTTTACTTGATAATTTTTATCATTTTACACTTGATCTATTTATCATTATTTTTTTATCTTTATTTTTTTAATAAATTTTTCTTTTCTTCCTTTACTCTTTTTTTAGAGAAAAAATATTATTTTTTATATTTTGAATATTTATCACTAGCCTATTTATACCATTTTTTTGTTTTTATCTTTATTTTTTATAAAAAAAATTTCTTTGTACTTTTTTTTATGAGAAGTTATTATTTAAAGACTGAGAAAATAGTGTTTCATTGTAGCTATTGTAAATCGTTTTATTTTTCTACTATGTTAAAAATTAACTTGAGATTTTACATGTTTTTATTAACACATGGTCTTTGCTATATTTTGTTATATGCAAGCTTTGACTATTTTATTCACAGTTATATTTTTTTCTTGATGTCAAAAAAACATATTAATAACACTTATATATTAATTTTTTTGTGTTAGAAAAAATAATTATTCAATTTGCAGTGAGGCAAGTTGAATAGACACGTGAACACTTTGTCTTGTGCATTTATTGACACAGATAATTTTTTATGTAATTAATTAAATGCATGCATAGACTTTTTGATTTATAATTAGATTAAAAAAACAAATTTGAAAAATTTGCATAATTATTTTTTTTGCCAAAAATAATTATTCAACCCGCGGCAAAACACGAATAAAATAACTAGTTATATCTATCTCTAAGTAATTCTCTCCCATGTTTCACTGCACACAAATATTTTTTTGGCCGGAATTAAAGATAAAAATTGGGAAAAAAAGACGGTTAATTTAAACATGAGAAACACAAATATTTTTTTATTCTCTCTCGTATTTCTCTACACTGAAATCGTTTTTATGGAACTAGAGATAAGTTTTGAAAGAAATTGTTGTATAAACATGAGGGGTAATTAAAAAAAAGTATTTATATTTGTACACAAAATTGAGTGGATATCGACTCATATCCCTCTATCTCTTGAAAGAAAAATAAGGATTCAACGAAGGGATTTGATAAATATTTTTTATTCTTCTTGCTAAACATTGGAGGTATCCCTTCAATCCCTCATTGAATCCCTATTCTTCTTGCTACATGTTTTGATTGAATGAGGATTCAAAGAAAGATTGGAGAGATCCCTCCAATACTTCTCATTTATCATTTCAACCCGTGGATTGTCTCATTTCCTACCTTTTCTTTATAATTTTTTAATGTTTTCAATTTGGATGGATTGATTCTCATCCTCCTCCTTCTTCTTGCTTAGTCAATTAACTAGTAGAATGATAGTAAATCATGCATTCTCCCCCTTTCCATCCATTCAATTTACCTAATTCATCCCCTTTTTTCTTAAAAAAAGAAGAAGAAGAGGAATATCAGTTGAATTATAGGCCATGGGCCTTTTTCTCACGATGTTAATTAATTATTAAGAGCATACTTTTTTTTTCTTTTTCCTTTTTGGGAAGTGGGAGGACTATGATAAAGGTATATATACGGGAATATTTTTAAAGCGTCATACCAAGGATATTGGTCTGATAATGTTGACCTAATCACCAAAAATTCCTAGCTAAAACGTGGAGATACAAAGAAGCAGAATACATGCCTTGCAAGATGTACGCAACAGTATATACCCAGTTCATTCCCAGACAAGCACCATTATGTTTTAACGTTTTTTTGTTTTTTAATTAGAAGTAAATAATACACAATGACATGTGATACATGATAAAATTCCTATGTGCACGCACTCCACAATGAGAGCCTATTTTCAGGCCACTGATTCCACGCACCCTGTTTCTTGTCCAAAACTCATGTTTACCATACGATGGTTAGGCACGAAACCAAGATGTGGTATTTATTTATTTATTAATCTAGAAGGGGTCATTTCGTATAGTTAATTTAAAAACTCTAGCAAAATTAGGGGAGATTTTGAACATTTTTAAGAAGGGGGGTATCCCGGGTCCTCCTTAAACTCGTCCTTTGTCGAAGTGACTAATTCATTCACATGAACATACAATTTTTTTGGTGATGATTTTTTTTTTTATGAGGGTAATTAATGATATTAGACATATTTGACTAGGGATTTGTAACGTGATCGATGGTGCCTAAATAATAAATAAATGCATCAACATACAAAGTACGGAAATAAAATGAACTCTAATCGTGCTATATATTAGTGCTTGATAGGGTGTGAAATTTGTGTTATTAACTTTTAAGAAATAATAGTAATATCCCCGGTCTCTAAAAATCAAGCACATCAACCTTTTTGTTTTTTTTTTTTGGATGAGCAAGTACATCAACGTGTTCCAACAAGAATCTAAAAAAGAGGCACTTGAGGATCTAGCTGCTGTGGTCAACTGTGTGATTTGTTCCGCTCCCGTCCCGGGTTCGACCCTCTATGTGCACGCCTGTCACCCCCGCGGTGTCTTACCTGCTCCTGGGCTTGCAGGATGTCCAGTGGGCCGTGGGGAATAATTGTGGTGCGCGCAAGCTGGCTCGGACACCCCACGTAAATCAAAAAAAAAAAAAAGAATCTAAAAAAGAGAGGAGAGTGGTTTCGTACTTTATAGAGAAAAGGAAATTATTAATATAAAAAAAGAAAGCTAATTCTTGTTAAGATTGCAAAGTGTAGCTTAATTATAAATAATTTTGTTTGAGACAAGTTTGAATGGGAGACTGAACGACAGGGGTTACATTCAGTTCTACTTCATCATAAAACATTAAAAACTGCTATACAAACTAGAGTTTTTTTTTATATATATATATATAAAACCACTCTAAATTTTATGAAATTAAAAAGAAAAATTTGACATATCACCAACACAGCATTTCGAGGGCAATACTAAAATATTAAATTATATTTGATTATTGTCCCTAAAACATAATAGATAAATATGAAAATGATATGAATGTTTTTAGTTGTAGAGATAAAATAAAAATATAAAATAAATTTACATAAAATATATGTATATAAATATTGATCTCTATTTCAATTATTTTTGTTTGTTCTGTTACAAAATATTAATCAAACATTATCTAGATACTTATAGCCATTTGACCAATATCTAAATTTTAGCGACGACATTCTACACTCCACCCAAGCTCTCGACTTCGATGGCTGAGTAGGACCCGTGCATATGAAGCCATGCGATGGAATTCTAAAATACACCCCCGCATGGTTTTCCTTGGGATCGGGGCTTGCTTGCCTAGCTAGGAAATCAAATCACTTAAAAACAAAATATTAATTATGATGAGTAACTTGAAATGATAATAGCATTTAAAATTAAATTAAACAAGTCAGAGTGATTAGCCATATAACCAACATGTCTGCTTAGCCAATCTTGGCCCTTCCCGTCGAAGAAATAAAACATTAGACCTAATCTTGAGTTGTGGGCATATGCGTGTGTGTATTGTCATGGAAAGTTTACAAGGACAAAACCTTCTCATCTACCAATTCTTGATAACCTGCTAAAAAATTTTTAATAGTGATTTAGTGAGTATTTAGGAGTATTATAGCTTTTATTTTTTAGTATGTTTTAAAAATAGATTTTATTTAAAAAAATATCAAATTAATACTTAATGTTTTTTTATAGTTTTGATATATTGGTGTAAAAAAATATATTTTAATATATTAAAAAAAAAACAATTTCTAACACCATATTAAACATAAACTTAGCTTTTAACTCCAAATCCACATTGTCCTCAACATCATGTTACTCATTAAATTGGCAAATCAATGTGATTCTCTCCATTAAAAGCAATCTTCCTTAAAAAGAAAAATAAATCATTTTAAAAACGGGTTTAAAATCCAAAAACAAACTTAAAGTAGCCATGAAATTAAGAGAGAATGTTTAGGAGTCTGTCTGATTTTTTTTAAAATATTTTTTTATTTAAAAATACATAAAAATAATATTTTGAATAACAAAACTATAAAAAATATGAAAAAACATTATAAATTTTTATTTTTAACCAAACTCGGTTTTAACTGAAATCTCATACCAACCCTTGGACAAGATGACACTTTAGTTTAGCATCCAGAAGAAACGACAGCGCCTACTGAACTGAATCATGGATTATGTAACTTACAAGGAAAGTACAGCCATTCACTTGGTATGTGTCAAGTGATCGGGCCCGAGTGCATGCTTTTTGGCAGGATTTATGACCCCTGGTTTAGCAGTCCCTTGTCAGAACACAACCCTGTCTCATGGTCATGGACTCATTCTGAATGCCCCCCTGCCACTTCCGAAGGCTGGTTGGTTATTTAGCCATTCAAGGCTAAACACCTATTTTCATGCTCCATTAGCTTAATTACGTCACCTATTTTTTGCAAGTTGAAAAATATATTCCCCCCCACGCCCCAAATTATCTCCTCTCCTTTCAACTTTTTGACCCTAACTAGATGGGTCAAGTTTCAATCTCTGGATAAAAACACTTGCACTGTTGGCTCTCTGGTATTGTTCTCCGAATTTTATCATTTTTAATTTAAATCTAAAATGGATTCTTAAATAATTCCTTCTTCTTCTTCTTTTTTAATGTACTAGTTTGGAGACAGGTGATCTCCCTAAAACCCACTGGGACAACCTAACAAGTAAAAATAACTTATGATAACTGGCAGGGAAAAAAAACTAAAAAGAATAAATATTATACTTAATTTTTCATTTATTACAAATTCAATGAATGAGATTTAAGTTTCCATATTCGTGAGCCGGCTCGACACTGTGGCCAGGCCGACCCTAAACAAAACAAGTTATTTATTCCTTGCGTAAGAAAAAGAAAAAAAAAACTTTTTTTAACTTTTTTTTTTTTTTTCTCAATCAGCTTTTCAGATTTCCAAGGACCAACATTAGGAGAGTTATTAAATGTAAATCAGATGCAGCTTCAAGGCTATTCAAGTCATTAACTAAGTGCTATCTCCCTCCTTAGTCCCACCCTCTCTGGAATAGCTTAGCAGATCTGTTAAGTGAACAAGGTTGAAACTGTTTCAGACAGACAGAGACAGAGAAGCGGCAAGAAAATGCTGAGAGAGAGAGAGAAAAGAAAGGAACAAGATACTATATTATCAATTTATCATGAAATGAAACAGTTCCATGAGGCAGAATTTAAGCCTAGTTGGCTTCCTTCAGGGCTCAGGCTAAGCTTCTCCCTCTCTCGTGAACTGTACAATGGCAGCATTGACAGTTGGTGGAAGTTACTTTTCCATTAATAAAAGGAGAAGAAGATTAACAGGTCTTTGATCAAACTTAACTAGAAAATAACTATTTTTAAGAAAATGACCCGTCGGACAACTGGAACTTTGAACAGAAACAGCCATTAGTAGTTACAGCAATTCTTACCACTTTATCAACAAAAATTAATCACTAAAAATAAACAAAACCCAGAATTTATAGCGCTGAGATATATGTAAAAAAAGAATAATTGAAGTAAAAATTATTTAGTTTCCTCCATTCATGGATGCTGATCTAACTCATCATCAGTTTGTTACATAGACAGAACAGGAAACAGTACTAAAAGAAATGAATTGCAGTTCGAAATTTTGAACTAGGAAATAGTGACGAGATAAATAAGAAGCATGTAACTCAGTTGACCAAAACAAATTTGCATAGTTTCAGATCCTGCAAAAACGCAAAAGTAGTCGAAAATTTCTTACTTTATGGATCAAACCCGTTACTCGTGTAGAGCATACTAAAATTAAGCAAAATATTCACCGTTTGATGTAGCTAACAAATTCTGCATCAGACACAGCAGAGAGCTTATCAGCTTGGCTAATATCATCATCATCAACTGGAGCAGGAAGATTAAGATCTATCAAACCCAAGTTATTGTCTCCAAACTTTGTGGAACTTCTTGCAGGAGTACTTGAAGAAGCTGCTACACCAATTACATGAGATCTTTTGTGGCCACCAAGAGCTTGCCCAGATGAAAATACTCTAAAACAAAATGGACATCCATGGATTTTCTTCTCTGGCAGAGAAGTAGAAGCACCTGCATTTTCTGTTGGCTCCAAGTTTGGTTCTTTACTTGGTGTATAAACTTTGAGTTTCTTGTGACTTGCTCTATGCCCACCTAAAGCTTGATAAGATTTAAACACTTTGTTGCATGTTTCACATTTGTACTTCCCTCTTACTTTTGTCTTGCAAGATTTGAACTCACCAGAATCATCTGTTTCAGTTTCTACTTCCTCCTCAAGTTCCCGATCTTCTTCCTGATTCTCTTGTTCTTTTCTCTTCCATCTGTCTCTTGAAAGCATCATAAGACAGAAAGCGACATCTTCTTCTGTTGTAGTGTCAGAAATTGAACTCACCGGTTCAGGTTCTTGACCCGATGATGACTCAGCTGCTGCCTTAAAAGTACCCATTTTCTTGAGTTCAAGCTTCTTTACTATGTTGTTGTTCTCTTGCTCTTGCGTTGGTCTTTGCTGATGATATTGATGGTGATGATTCTCTAACAATCTCTCAGTTCTCTTGGATCGTCTTCTTGTTGGGTTCTTTGATGACTCGGTCTCACTTTCTCTATCTTGAAGAACAACAGAACCAGCATCAGCCGCAGCAAAACAGAACTCAGGATCAACCAATCGAATACTTCTTTTGGGGTTCTCTCTGAGCCCATAAAAAACACCCTTTTCTTCTTCCTCTTCCTGCTCCTCCTCTTCTTCCTCACCTTGTCCTTCTTCTGCTTCTTCTTCTGAAGATGAAATTGATTCAGTGTCTTCACTAACTTCAATATGTGGGAACTGATCTTCTAGTTTTGGAGGAACTGGAAGCTTCAACAAATGAGACCTCATGTGACCGCCCAAAGCTCTACCGTTAGAGAAGCTTTTGAAGCACAATTTGCACTTGTGCTTCTCCATTAACTTGAAAACAGAGCAAAAGAAACAGAGGGATTTTTCCTTCTTTGTGAAAAAAGATTGTGACTTGTGGATTTTTCTTTTTCTATAGGGGAAACTGGAAAGAGTTGTAAAGAAGTTGAGGAAAAGAGTGGAAACTAAAAGGAGTAGGTGACAAGCATTCCTCCACCAAGAGAGATGTATACAAAGATACAAAATAAATAAATAAATAAATGTTTTTTAAAAAAATAGGTTTGATTTTGATTTTTTGAGAGGATTAATTGATTTTCTTTAAAACGGTATATATTAAAACATTAAATAAAATTTAATTAAAGCTCTTGCATGAAGGGAGAAAGAGGGACATGTAACATGCGAGGCTTGCCCGTTTCTGAATTTATTCCCAGCCTTTACATCTCTTTTGTTTCCCAACTTGCCCTTTCTACCTAGTGATATTCAAAATTTAAAAAAAAAAAAAAAAAAAAACAGTAAGCTACAACCTACAATGGAAATGAACGAAAAAAAATATATTTTCATAAAGTATTTCCCAAGCACGAACTTCGATTTTTCTACCTTTTATCTCTAAAATCAATTGTTTGCTTACCCACAAAACATCTTCGCATTTTCATTGACATGGATAAAGATTTAAGATTTAAAATATTTCAATGTGGGTTTTAGGGATATAAAAAGCAGAGTATATATAGTTTGTCCAGAATATCATGAAAAATAATTTATTTTAATGAATTATTTAAGAATTTAAAATTCAACGTGAAAAAAAATCGTCCGGAATATTTGTATTGTTTAAGAATTAATGTATTTGATTTTAATCATGTTACTTTCAAGTGTGAGAAATGAAATCCCGTGATTTAATTTAGTAAAAAATAAAGGCAATTTAGGATTAAAAAAAGAAGAAGAAGGTTACCAAAATAAACCGGTTGCTTACTTGTACCAGTCAAGAAAACTGATGGGTTTGTTGTAACGATGAGACATGCTATACGACTCCACTCTCTTAACATCCTCAAGCTGTGATATTTAGGATGTAACAGGCAAATAAGATCCAATCAAGTCTCATATTTAATAATCCAAATAGTGGTGTTATTATTTATCACTGATTTTGGTAATTAAATACTGAATTGGAAATTACGTTTCATACCTTATTAATGAGCTCCCTCCTCCTCCTCCTATTATTATTATTATTATTTTCTTGAATTGATTTTCCTGAAGTAAATTAATTAAATGGGTAATATACATGTGTGTGTATTGATTCAAATCGGGTTTTAGCTTTTCTTAGGAAAGTTTCCTTTAAATTTGGATCTTTTGTTGAAACGTCTTGATGGGAAAAAATACGTCGTCCCTTCCTTTGAGAAAGGAGTTTTCCATGGGAGAGCAGTAAATGCCGTTTTGTTAGGGGTTGGTAGACCCAGTCCCTCTAACCCTTGGTACCACCCGTTTATTCTAACAAAACGCGGTCCATGTGGATTCCTTCCAATTTATACGTTCTTTTTGTAAGAGAAAAAGGTGTCTCTTCGTATAGTACATTGAGGCGGTGATTGCTGAGTGCAGTGATCTTTATTTTTAAAATATTTTTTTATTTTAAATTATATTAAAATAGATTTTTTTTAATTTTTAAAATTAACATATTGATATAAAATAATTTAAAACAAAGTGAAATTCAAACCTTGTGAAAAGTGCGGTTGGACCCGGAGACAAACAATCTTTGAACAGTTGTTATTGCATGCATGCAGCACTGCTATTGGGATTCAAAGTTAATTTCTAGCGTGGAAAAAGAAGATGTTGATATTATAAAAGGATATCATAAAATTTATTATTTAATGAATGAAAAGACGAAGCATGCACTTAGTAAAATAAATTCAAAAACATGTAAATTGATAAATCATGAATTATGAATAATAATTAAAGGCTAAAGCTCGAAGTTGATCTTTTAATAAAGAAACAAACGGTAGATGTATATGTACTTATTTTATAAATTTTGGTTATAAAAAGTCATGCTAATTAATGATAATATATGTATAGTAAATTAACTTTGAAATACAGAAAGGAGCGGGACCACTTTCAAATCCTATATTTATTTAATTCTAAAATAAATATTTTCCAAAGAGATTGAAACATTAAAATTATGGAAAAGATGTATTTATTTATTTAGTCAAAATCTTCATTTTTTTTCATTTATGCATTTTTTTTCAATTTTGAAAAAACATCCTTTTTTTTCTTTTTCTTATTTTCTGCTAACAACATGATTTTTTTAATGCCCAAAACCTAAATTTCAACTTGTTTTAACAAAAAAAGAATTCCAATTTTTTTTTAAGAAATTAAACCTCATTAATTTATAACCCAAAAAATGATATTTAATCAGTCTAAAAATAGAAAAAATTACTTTACAATCCTTGATCTTCTTTTTCTAACATGGTTAGAAGACAAAGCCACAATTACTAACTCTCATGTACAAGATGAACCAATTGGTATCAATGTCAACCTTTTTTATGGTTGAAATGCGACGAACAAAGAACTTTCCCCTTCATTTTATGATGAATTCCTCTCTTCTTTGTCAACATTCAAGGACCAGAGTATGAAACGCCAGAGAAATGAGGTTTTGTGATAAAAAAAATAAAACCTAAAACTACAAGGATGAAAAATATAGAAATATATAACTTTAGGAATGAAATTGAACTTTTGTGAGAGCTTCAAATACTAAATTGAACTCTCTCAACATCCAGTGACGTAATTAATATAAGCAAGAGTAAGTTTCATGACTGAAACATAAATACCTAGTATCATAGGAAAGAAAATGCATAATTCTAAAAGTTTAAGGACTAAATTGAACTTTTAAAAAAATATCATGGAAAAATTAAAAATAAAAAGAACAAATTAGAAGAAGAAGAAGATCAAGATCAGATTATGAACACTATATTACAGGAATCAAAATGTAAAAATAAAAAACAAATGAAATTAAATTAAATTAAATTAAATTCTTGCAAAACTTCAAGGACTCAATTGGTCTTTTTTCAACATCCAAGGATGAAACATGAAAAATAAAGTTTTAGGACCACAATATAAATACCTATCATTACAAGGATGGAAATATAGAACTTAAAAATTCCAGAGACCAAATTGGATTTTTGTAGACTTTAGAGACCATGTTAAACTTCTAGGGGTTGCACCTTCGTGTAGCTTCAGGACCGAAATGTAAATGTTTAAAACTACAAGGATGAAAAATAAGAAATCTAAAAGTTTTAGTGATTGAATTGAATTATTTTAAAAACATAAGGGACCAAATTGAAATCTTGAAGATTGCACTGTACAATGCAATCCACAACAACAGCTGTTGTAGTAAAAGTAGCAACTGACATAAATATATCACACGAGATGTGAATGATCCTTTTAAACTCGATAAATCTAGTTTTAATTTTTGAAAACTAACTAAAAATATAGTTTAACCATTTTTAAAAAATTAATATATTTTTATATATCGGGGCATCGTCAATACCTTTGATTTTTACTTTTGCTTGAGATCACATTGAACCAGCAAGAAATTTTAACAGGAAGGCACAGAGGAGAGGATTCTTTACTTTATTCAACGCCGTAAAGAAGGATTAATTAATTAGTAAAACATAATTATGAATTTAATCACAAATTGAAATACCAGTTCAATGCTTAACCACGTCATTATTACGAGAGTCCAAGACCGGGACATATTAGCATATCCATATTAATAATTTTATCGAAGTGACAACCATAGTATAAATATATTACTTGTTGTGTATATGGATACATTAATACGACTATGATATCAGTGTATATATTAATTAATATGTTGATTAATATATAAACAAACTCATTGATGTTGATAAATTGACTTGTCCAATGTCCATATATTGAGGGGTCATGTGTCCAAACTAAAAAAAAAGTTTTCCTGTTTTAGGAAACACTAAAAATGTTGGAGATTTAAAGTTTGGTCTCCTATCAACTGTTCATGCAACAAATCAAGTTGGTCTGCTAAGAAGTTAGCTTTTCAAGATTAAAGTTTAGCGATTGTTTTTTAAAGTGTTTTTTTTAATTTAAAAATATATATATTAAATTATTTTTTATTTTTTAAAATTTATTTTTAACATTACTATATTAAAATGATATAAAAACACAAAAAAAATCATTTTAAAACAAGAAAAAAAAATAAAATATTTTTAAAATGTAAAAATTAACTGCTCTTGTTAACTAGACAAATAAATTTATCAAGATATTTGAAAATATCTATGATTTTCATAGATTAATTTGAATAATTCAATACTTAGACTCAAAATATCTCGTGATTATAAGATATAGTTTTTCAATGATGTAAAATATTACTATTCAATCTTATAAAATAATAAACAATATTAATCTTTTAATTATTTCAAGGGGTTTACTTTACAGATTATTTGAATTTAGTGCCTGACTATATATATATATATATATATATATATATATATATATATATATATATTGTTCTGAATTAAAGATCAGGCACTGCTGATTGATTACTTTTTTTTTTTGGTCTGTATATGTATATGATGTAACAGCTTTGTGAAGCCGAAAATTAACCATAAATAATATGGGGCCAATGAATGGTTTAATTGGCAGATAAATTCATAACGTATTTTAATCGAAAACACCAAATCAATGCTCCTGATTAATTTTTTTACCAGGTCGAGAAAATTATTAATAATAATAGTAAAAGCGAGCAAATTCTATCATTACAAAAAGACAGCTGTAATAACACGCAATGCTAAAACACACCGAGTCAACTCCACCAAGACCTTGGATTAATATAAAAAATAAAATAAAATTCTCGTGTTGCAAAACAGGTGCTTTAAAGATTTCCGTGAAATATATCACAAGAAATAATTGTTCATTAGTCACTTTGTGAATCCTGTTGGATCTAATGGTCAAGGATACACATTCTTTCTTTCTTTTTAATTATCATTATTCAAATTCCAAACCAAGTTATTTTTTTTAATAAATCATGTAATTATAATTACAAAAAAAATAAAATTGGGATAGAATTAGACTTCACTATGTTGGGACCACGTTTGGGATAGAATGTGGGGCTTTTACATCAATGCCATCGTTGAATTCTACTTGTGTAAAATTTTACCTTGGGGGCACATAAAAGCCCCGTAATAAAGGAGAAAAGCTTCATTTTTACGTTTAATAACCTACAATTTTAACTTTTTACATATATGATATACGAGAACTATGTAATTTTATACACACACACACACACACACACACACACACACACACACTCAACCAAATAGTTTTTTTTCTCTCTCAACATTTCAAAACTCCACAACTTTAACAGTGCACAAAAGAAAGATAAAAAATATAGAAATCATGTTTTTGCTGTTGTGTATTTTATTTTTAGGGAGAACACACACTAAAAACCTCACTTTCAACTACCGTCGAGCACAAATACATTCTTAATTTCCATAAAATAAACAATGGAAAAAATAAAAGAATTAATTTAAATTACCCTATATTTTATTGATATATTCTCATAAAATTACGAACCAAACAAAAGAGTTTGATGGAAATACAGTAAAAAGAAGAAGGTATAGTACCAATTGTTTTGCACAGCCACTCAATTTGGAGTGAACTGAAGCTCACCACAGTGCACGTTAGCAGTAGAGACAGATTGAGTAAGCTTTCAAGTACAACATGTATATCTATTGTACATATCCATCATGGTTATTTGGCTTATCATGAGCAGAGACCATATATATAGAACCATGTTGATTTGGCACAACATGAACTGACCATGTACATGCGGTCAGATGATAATATTTCAAAAAAAATTTATTTTTTTATTTTAAATTATAATTTTTAATATTATACCAGATAGATAAAAAATATTTTCAGAACCAGTATTTTATCACTGGAGCTTCTATCTAACAAGGACACGGTGGGTGCTTTAAGGAGGAAGGACCCACCAACTGGTGAGATAATCCCATCAAACCTTCACCTTCACTAGCTAAGGTTAAGCAAGAAGAGCTGGTCTAATCACATATTATGATCACTTGTTAAGACTCTAAATTTGATTATAAGTCGAGATCAGGGTGACCTTTCGGGATTTCCAAATGATTGGGCATTCGAATTATTTCGACTGTGGGAGATATTTACCGCCGAGTAAAAATAAAGCCGGGAAATTAGCGGTATAATTTAATTAATTATACTCTAAATTTAATTACTGGTTTAAATTTTATAAAATTTACAGGTTGTTGATTTTATAACCCAAGAGATTATCGAGACGCACATAAATTGATTCAAATTCTCATATTAATTAAAAAATTAAAAAGACATCTAATTGATTTTTTTTCTCTTTAAATTGCAAGTGTGCAATACCATGCTTATATACCTACGATTTTATATTAGTTCTTGTTTTTTATAGCAATTTATATATTAATTATGATAAATTTTATTTTAAAATATTTTTAGTTCTCGTTCTGATTAATAAATTAAAAAAATAAATTTAAAATTTGAATCTACAAAGGAAGAAAATGAACATTATTTTTTTACCACTAGACTTATTATTTGAAATTGCATGTATACATATAATTAATATTTCATGGAATTTACATTTTCTTAGGAGAAAAATATTATCGAATCCATCCTAACTGCTAAAGCCGATTTAGCTACCACAAATTGTTAAAAAGACTAATTTTGAACCTGTTATAGGTCTTGATGTTATTTTTTATTTAAAAAAGAACAATTTCACCATAGATAATTGACGTTATCACCTGGGGATGGATATTCGGACCCCATTTTGGGTCCAGTTTCCATGGCATTCGATCAAAATTAAACACATGATACAAAAAAAAAAGAGAATTCTAAACAGAAAATAAATACGATAATTTTCTTCATTGTTAGGAACCTTGAACACTTTATGTAGCACACTAACAACTTTAGATCTCCGAAATCTCACTGTGATTATGTGAGGTCCCTCTTTTTGTTGAGGGATTAATTAGGTACAATCTAAACATATATGATTAAATAGAAGGCCTCATAATTACTCTGAAGAAAGTCTGCTCGCTAGTCCAATGCCAAAAAGTTTTTTGATCAATTTCAAGAGAAGAGCCTGTGGTCAACTGTTTGGGATAGACTCATTTATTTAAGCTTCTAAAGATATGTTTGGAGGATCGGTTAGGTAACCTCCTAAAGCATGTTGCTATTAATTGGCCCTCATCTTTTTTAAAAGAAAATTATGCTCAACCACCATGATTCCAAACGGGGTTTAACTGTAATATTATTAAATTAGCAAATTAATTAATATGATATTAGACTTCAGGAGTCCATGAAGCATTAAAAAACATGGGTCCTTCCACGAAAAAAAAATACTTCTTTCATGATTATTGTCTTGAAAAATTATTCCACGACAGGTAAATTCGATAAAACAAAAATACAATTAGATTGGGTCAATGAGTAAATCGTCTATTCTGCTATTAAAACATGTCCTTCTACTCTTGGCCTGTCGAGCATGTGCTCCCTCCACCTCCAATGCCTTTCCTTTCCAGTAAATTCGAGATTAAAATAAGAGGATTTGACTTGAATTAATGTAAGATAACAATATTAGTGACAGAGGGACTACATTTCAACAGACCAAAAGTACAGGGATGAAAATAATAAAAATAAAACTAGAAAAACCATATTAAGAGAATTTAAAGAGTGGAGGGACTGAATGAGATAAAGGTTGTAAAGTTCCCTATACCCGGGGATTTGTTCTTGCTTTTCTTTTTTATCGGTGGCAATGGTACGCAAACTGCGAAAAGCAAGCCTTGCTCCTGCCGCCATGAAACGGAAAGCACTTTTCAAAACTTATTTCCAAAAGGCTCGTTTTCATGATATTTGATAATATTCATATAGATCATTTGTACATAATAAACTAATTAATTGCTTAAAAATACTAAACCAAGCAGCCATTTCTTTCTTGACGTTTTATTATTAAACGGTGTGTTGAACTAGCTTTGTTATTGAGATTAAAGTTTTGTTTTGTTAAATCATGTTTTTGTTACTTTTTAGTTTAAGATTATTTTTAGTTTTTGAATTTTTTTTATATTTTAGTGCTAAAAATAAATTTATAAAAATAAAATAAAATATTATTTTAATACATGTTCAAACAAACAAATATTTTCAAATATAATTTTTCCTGTATTTCCAAACAAACTTTAAATTTATTTTTTAAGTCTAGAAAAAAAAACACCATATCGTATTTATAGTTGTATCGAATTTAAAATTTATAAAAAAATTACTTTGCACATTTTAAATTTGAATTTCAATAACAAAGGAGAGAGTATACATTCTTAAATTTAAGTAATCACAATAACCTTCTAGGATTTAAATCAAATTATGCATCCACAAATCGGATTTGATTTAAGCTTGGTGTAAAAAAAATTTTAAGCAATTAGAGAGCTTAAAAGCTAGTTATGATGGACTGGGGCTGTGATTGGATTGATGGGCCCTCGCTGAACAGGAAATAGTATCCTTGCACCATAGTTTTGAATTCCGCGTCATTCATAATTTCAACTGTTGCTTGATGAGAGGGCCAACAAATATTTGAGAATTCTGCTGGAGTGAGAGGACCAAGACGTCCACCGATCTAAAGCCTGGTTTTTTAGTTTAATATTGATTGTTTTTTAAAGTTTTTTTATTTAAAAATATATTAAAATAATATATTATTTTAAAAAAATATTTTTGATATCAATATATTAAAATAATTTTAAAATAAAATAAAAATAATTTTTTAAATCAAAATTTGCTGAACTTCAGTGCAAACACAGCCCCGAATAAGCACTAAGGTGTTAGATTATTGGGATAAAAAAATTTTAAATATAAAAAATACAGAGGTCTTAGAAAATTCTTTAGCACTATTATTATATGAGAAAATATAGTCGCTCTGAATTTTTCTTCTATGAAAATAATTTTTTTTTATTAACGTATCTCTTATTTATCTTAGCAAGTGCAATGCTTTTACATGGAATCATTGTTTTTTTTTAAACACAATTATTTCATGATTATAAAAATAAATTAACAAAAAATATTAAAATAATATATTTATATTTTATGTGTAATTAAAAGCTAAAAAAATCACAAACGTGATAAAGTTATGTTCAAAATCTATTTAAAAATTTTAAGAATAAAAAATAATTTGAGTCTAATCTTCATGAATAATTTATTATTTGTATTATTATTTTCATATTAGAAAAACAATAATTGAAAAAAAAATTTAAAATTCAAATAAAAAATTATAATATTTTTAAGAATAATATCAAAATAAAAAAGTAGGTGAATCTAATAAATGTTTTTTGAAGTGTCAAAATAAATTAAGAAGAAAAAGTAGAAAAAAGAAAAAGAAAAGGGCCAAGCCTCACAATTAGCCTAGCAATAGTAGTAGGCTTGGAGGCCGAGCTCGCATGCAGCGTTGCTTTATATTTTTATTAAGGGGATGTGTTAAAAACTGAAAAGACAAGTCGTCTAACTAAAAATAACAGTGCTGCACTTGAGGGTATAGCTCAGTGGTCAATCGTGTGACTTGTTCCGCTCCCGTCCCGAGTTCGATCCTCTATGTGCACGCCTGTTACCCCCGCGGTGCCTTACCTGCTCACTGGGCTTGCAGGATGTTCAGTGGGCCGTGGGGAATAGTCGTGGTGCGCGCAAGCTGGCCCGGACACCCCACGATAATAAAAAAAAATTATAAAAAAAAAATAACAGTGCTAGTGCAATTGAACCCGCAACCTCATGGTTGTGACTTACGTGCTAACAAATTGTGCTATGATAGGCTTACCAAATTTCTAAAATATTGACCCGTAACCTTATTTGTGATATCCATTTTTTAGAGTTTTTAACCTTTTATTATGTGCTATATCTAAATTCTAAATTGTCCAAATTTTATGGGTCGAGTTGTATCCGAGAGGGCAAGTACTCCAAATAAGTTCATTTTTTCAACACGCCTACCATAAATTGACATATATACGTGGTTACAATTTACAAGGTGATTTGAACTGGTGGAAATACTTACTATACAGCAACTCTAAAATGTTGCCAAATCCTACCACAGCAAAATCGAGAATCATTCACTACTCCCCCAGTCTAACAAAACGGCTACACTTTATTGCTATCAAGAGCATCAATTGTTAAGTAAAAAAAATACCTTATTTTTATTTGGTACATCTTAATAGCTGATCCCTGCATAGTTGAAGGAAGAGCTAGCTAGCTAGCTAGGGTAGGGTGCCCAATCAACATGCCAAAACATGGTTGCAAGTGCTGGAAACACAATGGAGTATTTATAGCCAAAGTTTTTAGTGGCATGTACTTTATTGGAAGATTCTAACTCCAAGATAAGGAGAGCTACGAGTTGACAAAGATTCCATTAATCTTGTATTGTTCTAAACTTCATATCAGTTTTTCTGATTTTACAATAAGATTCACCCTTTGAAAATGGGTGTCCTTTGAGAATATATTTTTTTTTTTTTGATGATTGCCAGTTTCTTGCGGGTTTTACTCTAAAATAATAATTTTGATCGAATTGAACAAGTGTTCGGTTCGATCCAGGTTATATTATTGAAAAATAGCATATTCCAGTCTGGTTAGATTTTTTGGTCCAAACCAGACCGTGAATACCCTTACTCACGAGTCACCATGTAAGAATTTGTTTGAAACACTTAAATTTTGAATTTTATTTTTGTTTAAATTTTAATTTTTATATAAATTTTTTATTGTTTTAGAGTTATGATGTCAAAAATATTTTTTTAAAAATAAAAAAATATTTTATTTTGATGAATTTAAAAAAAATATTTTTTAAAAAAACTTAAGCCTTAAGTGATTGAAATGTCGGTTAACTTAGCAGAGAGCATTTATACAACAAAGTATTCGATTCCATTGGCGGAAACAGATTGATTACTCCAGAGGTGGAGGAGTGGTGGCTGTTCGTAGTGAGTTCTAGCATGTTTTCCTCAATTAAACTTATTACCAGGTCAGAGATACCATGCACTATTATTCTTGGCAAATAATCTTGATTGTTATGTCAAGATATATTGTGCAAATCTTTATGATCATATATTCTAATACTTTTTAAGCACGGCATATCTTCAAATTATATGATGGTGGACAAGTTGCGCAGTGGAATAATTAATTTGTGTCTTTATACACGATTTCATCGTTCATTTGCAGGTCTTCTTCTTCCTCTTCTTTATATATATATAAGCAATTAAGGTCTTCTTTCTTGCTATTTTTAGCTTAATTTTATTTTTAATAGGACAGTTCTTACAAATTGATTAAGAAATTAATTTGATTTAGGACTCACCAACCCTCGAGATTGAAATACCTTCCATCATGTTCTCATCCCAGCAACAAATCAATTTAAACAAGAGCTATTTTTTTTTCATTTTTTTTATGTTTCGAACTTTAGATTCGGTCGTGAGAAATGAAATTCTCAAGAATATGCTAGATCTAATAGGGTGGTTTCTTTTGACCGTATAGGAAAATGAACTTAATTCGATGATTTTTTTTAGCTTTGAAAAATGAACTTAGTGTAGTACTAGATTTATATATTTTCTCAAATTTATAAATTTTATAGATTAAATCTCAAATATTTCCCACATTTATCAACTCTGGCATTTACTAATTATTTAAATAATTTGTCTAATGTGCACATTTTATGTTCTAAAAATGACATTGATTTAAAGAAAATTTCATAAAAAAGTTAATTAACATTAATGTTTTGAAAATTTTTATGATACACATGAAATAACTAATGACATCTTATTAATTACCTTTTAGAATCTATTTTAAAAAAAATGCACTAGTATGAAAGAGAATAAAATTCATGATTCATAAAAAATAATAAAAATATCTTCACTTAATATTTATCTTTTCAGTTTTTATTTTTCTATTTTTTCAAAGAAAGAGATACATACTAGTTTGAAAGAAAAAAAATCTATGACTCATAAAAATAATAAAAATATCTCTATTTAGAATATTGTTTCCTTACTTGTAGCTTTTTATTTCTTGAAATTGAATTGAGAGCAATTAATAGGATTATACTAGTTATTTTATAAGCGAAGTTGATGTATTAAAATGATATTAATTTGAAGAAAATTTAAAAAATAATAAAAAGACTTATTGATTTTTTTTTAAAAAATCATTTAAGACTTAATGGATAAAATTTATAAGTTTAGGACTCAATAAAAAATAAATATATAAGTTTAAGACTAAATTGGGGTTTCTTCTTTCTTTGATTTTTTTTTTATATAATCATACGATCATTTTCTTCATACAACAAAAATAATTTTTAACATGCATTTGTCTAATTTTGTTTTTCAAATAAGTTTGGAGGGCATAAAAAAGTATCATACAAATGATAAATAATATTATAGCATGTGGCTCTATAATAATTGCTGCTTATTGTCGCACCCGACATCGCGGCGGCCCTAAAATTAATTCCCGAATATGGAAAAAGAATAATTTCTGGCATCTTGTTCTTTTAGGAAAAAAAAGTCTTGTTCAAGGAGTCGCCACCTAGTATTATGGTCACTAGGAACCTTAACTGGTCAACAGAGATTCTATGGCTCGGGATTGGTTACGTAAAAAGGAAGATATTATCACCCCTTAAATGTTCTGCCTGAAGCAGACTGCATTGCTGATTTTGTCTTAAATTGCTAAACATTTATTCGCTTATGCTATGATGATTTGTTTATAATATTCCTGACTCTGGCGCCAGTGAGTATTCGAGCTCGAATAATTCCAACTCTGGCGTTGGTAAAAATTCGTAGCTACGAAAAATTAGATCAATATTTTTTTATTCCCTACTCTAGCGCCAGTGAATAAATAAATAAAAATAAATTAATTTTTATGCATGCACATATTTTTTTATTTTTCTAGCTAAATAAAATAAAATACACCGAATAAAAATAATATAAATTTAAACCAGTATTTTTATTCCTGACTCTGGCGTCAGTGAATAAACCAATAAATTTACATTATTTTTATTCATGCATACACATTTTTTATTTTTTCTACCTTTTTTACTTTTCTATTTTTTTTTTTAGGCTGGGTCCAACGCAGCCCACATGGGCTGGGCTAGACGCAGCTAGCCCAGCCCGCCCACTGGCCCAAGCCAATGGCCCGGCTGGACAAAACAACAGCACGCATGACGCGTGCGGTGCAGTAAAAGGGTTAATTATAATTCAAAGCTACCATGTCTAATGAATTAAATTGCAGAATGGGAAAGGATGAACTTACCTGGTCTGGTGATTGATGATGAAGACGAAGCTATGGGTGATTGGTGCACTGGTTAGGCAACGCCCCGTTCTTCCCTTCTGTCCTCCTTTGCTTTCTCTCCTGGTCTTGGTTTCTTGTCTCTCTAGTAACTTTGAAAACGAAAACGTAAGGAAGAATGGCCTGCTGAACGCTTTTCTCCTTCTTTCTTCTTCGTTCTTGTTATTCTGTGAATGGTTTGTTCCCGTGCTTCTGGTATTTTATTGATCTTTTGTGCTCCCTCCGGTATGTTTCTATTCGTTTGTTATTTGCGGCTGCAGAAGTTATGAAGGAACTCTGCCTTCCCTTTCCTCTGCTTCAACCTGCCCCTGTCTTCCCCTGAGTTCTTTTTATTGTTCGTCTTCCCCCAGTATTTCCCCCCGTTCTCGGTCGCTCTCCTGATCTCTTTTTTTTTCTCCTGTTCTGGGTCTCCTCTTCTCTCAGTTTCCCCCGTTTTTTTAGTCTCTCCCCCCTCTAGTCCCCTCGGTTTTGTGGTTCCTTCCCCCCTGTGATTCCTCCTTTTTTCCCCCTTCCCCCCCATTGCGTTCTTTGTTTTCTCCGGCTTTATAGCCACAGAATTCCACAGTTACCAGGTAATCAATCGACTGTTATGGCAGGAGTAATGGTGGCGGCCGGCAGCTGAAGCGTTGAAGAAGATGAACATTGCTGAGAAACGACACCGTTTTTGGTGTTTTGTGTTTTGATCCTTGACATTTTGAATTTTTGCAGTCCAGTCCTTGGATAAATTGTAATTGAACCCCTGCATCTTAGCGCCATTTACAAATTGGTCCTTGGGTTTTAATTTCTTTCAAATTTGACAAGAATCAGCCCTATACTTTGATAATTTTTCAATTAAGTCCCTGATTTCATTAATTTAATTAAATCCAAGTCCAATTAAGTCTCAAAACTTATCAATTCTCCAATTAAACCCTTAATTGGATTAATTAAATTAATTCTAAGTTCAATTAAGTCTCAAAACTTATCAATTCTCCAATTAAACCCTTGATTGGATTAATTAGATCAATTCCAAATTTAATTATCTCTCAAAACTTTATTAATTCTCCAATTAAACCCTTGATTGGATTAATTAGATCAATTCCAAAGTTTAATTAAACCCCAAAACTTCCAATTATGTTGCCCTTAACCCAAATTTAATTCATTCTTCATTTATTTCATTTTACTCTTTTTTTCCCATCATTACCATCATTTTTTTTATCCTTTTCAGTAAATAAAATAATAATAATAATTAAAATAAAATGATCAAAAATTGGGTTATAACACTTGTACAAGCTGTTTGAACCGATTTCCGTGTTTAAAATTCTTTTGAGATATTAATTTGAATTTCAAATAGAATTTAAATAATAAAAAATAGTAAAAGCAAATAAGAAAGAAGATGCTCTAATTTATTAAATTACGGTAATTTTCAAATAAAAAAAATTCTAAAAATACCCTTTTCTTTTCTGTCAAAACCCCTATAACTTCTCTTTACCATTTCATATTTTACCGAATCCAAGTACTTGTGTTGACTTGAATAAAAAACACATGTAATGGGAAAAAAGACGTAAATAAATAAACTTCTGTGCCATATATATGTAGCTGAACTGAAGCATCTCCGCTGTCTGAAATGACAATCAACCAGGTGCTAAAAGAGTAAGCCCATTTCATGCTCAGGCTGGCAGTAGCACCTCAAGCAACAAGGACAAAACCTGGGTTTCTAGTTTCAACATTCGAAGAAGAAATATCGACGCTAAAAATATACTTTGCCAATCAGTGAGATTTTGACAGACTTTTTAATATCAGATAGTTAAAGTGGGATTATGGTGGATACTGTGCCTTGTTTATCAGTACATCTTTAGCAAAGTCAACTTCTTTGCTGGATAATACTAGAGAAATATATCCTTCTTCATTGGATTATAGATTATGGGCAGTTGCAGCTAGAATCAATACAAGACAGAAAACTAATTAAGAAATACAAAGGGTCTGCCATGAAATTAACTGGAGCAAAGAACGATTCTTGTAAAGGCAAAAACAATTAAAATTGTTAATTTAATTCATTTCCACATCTATTCATCGATGTACCGACAAAAGGCAAAAATTATTTGAAGGGCGCACATTACAGCCCAATGAACACATAATTGCAGTGATTGGTGTAACAATTATAGTTACAAAATTTTCTTGTAATTACAGTTTTTAAATACAAAATTGGACAAATGAAAAAAGAAGAAAAGAAAAACTTGAAACCCGGCCCGTGATGGGTCTCAAGATTTTATAACTGGTCAGCTCTCACATCAGTAGTTGAACCAATTCCCACCTGCAACCATGGAGATGAACTTCCACTAGTGCTCATGTCTTTTAATTCACCAAGTTTTGCTAACTTCACCTTACTATCTGCTTCATCATTCACATTCTGGACTGAACTATAATAATAATTATTATCATCGTTATTGTTGTCTTTGGTGTCACGATGATCCTTTTCATTTTGGCGCTGATGATTGTTGTCATCCTTTACTTTTGCATCAACTCTCGTCCAAGGTTGTAAGTAAATCTCAGTAGAAACCGCAATATTTGAAGGGTTTGAAACAGGTGGATGAGCAGGAAGATTGAGATCAAGTGTTAGATCTAATGGCTCAGAATTGTTGATAAACTTTGGTCGTCGTTGAATTTGGTCCAAGTGATCCTGAAATTGATGGAACTTGGGGAAAGATGAAGTGTCTGGAGAATTTGAAGTGAGCCAATGACACCTTTTATGGCCACCTAATGCTTGTCCGGATGAAAATACACGATGACATATGGAACATTCGTGCACTTTGGATTTCCTTTTCGAAGTGGAAGCCAATGGAGGAGTTGAACCATGATCGAATTGCAAAGTCGATGTCGATTTTGTTGAAAAGAATTCATCATTTGTGATGAAATCTTCATCATGATCAGCTAGGCTATCTTCCATGCTTTGATCAAGCCGGGCTGCATAACATCCTTTAACCTTCTTGTGGCTAGCTCTATGTCCACCCAATGCTTGATGTGAATTGAAAACTTTCTTGCATGCTTTGCATTCAAACATTCCTTTAGCAATCCCCTTGGCCTTGTCTAATGGTGGCTTGTATTCCACGTGAGCCATAAAATTCAACGGATTTCTTCGCTCTTCTTCTTTACTAGCAGATGCACAAGACTCCTCAGGCTCGGTTTCAAAGGGATCAACTGTTGCATTAGATAGCATCATGAGGCAATTAGCAAGATCTTCCTCTTCGCTTGACGGGCAACTTGAGTTAAAATTGCCAACTTTAGCTCTCAATGATCGTTTTCTTTTAGACCAATAGCAACCCCTTCTTGGAGTTCCACCCTCCTCGTCCGATCCTGGAGAGGAAACAAGCAATTGATCTGCTTCCTCGGAAGTGCATCTTCCATGTTCAAGAAAAGACTTCCATGACAAGAATTCTTTGCCACAATTTTCACAAACCCGACAGCTCTTCAATCGATTTGGATTCGTTCTTAACGCATACATACGCCTGGTTCCAGGGGGCACGGTGGCTCCCAATTTATCTTCCCAGTCACTAGCAGGATCTTCATCTTCCATGTTGACATTCTCATCACCTATTCCGTGTGCTCTCATGTGCCCTCCTAGTGCTCTTCCACACATAAATCCTTTCTTGCATATTTTACAAAAGTGCTTGAAGTTTGGTTGTTGATCCACAAGCAAAGCCATATAAAGTGGGAAAAAAAACAATAAACGAAAGAAATGAAAAACTAAGAGAGAAAGAATTAATGAATATTAATCAATGAAGTGAGGTTAACTAATGATGTAAGAGATCGAATGGGGCGAAGTTTGTTCTCGTAGCGCAACTTGCTGTAGGGTTGTATGGTTAAGAGTGCTAACCAGACCTAGCTTCTAGATATAGCCATGGTTTAGAGAGAGATAAGAGTAAATAATAGTTGAGAATATGGTGCCAAGTGGTGGGAGGTTAAGAGGGCTAGAGACTTTTTCTATAACATTGTGGTGGTGGCGCCACCGGTCAAACAAACCAAAGGAGCTTAGGTCCGTACGTCTGTGGGAGAAAGAGAGAGTGGTGAGTGAGGGAGTGAAAGGGGAAGAGAGTAGTGGTTCTAACTGCCATACCTATTCATATCCCTTCAATTCCAAGCCAAGAAAACTAAAAACTCATGCTTCTCCCTGTTTGTCGGTTGGTTCAAGCTGCCTTTCCACACAAATATTATGTCATTTGTCTAATAAAAACATATGTGTGTTTGTTTCCACTTTTTTAGTTTCGGAACAACTCATGAAATCTCCGAGTACAATGCGGATCAATTTGGATAAGTTTTAGGGTCTGCTTGATCTTAGTCCACCGAGGGCAGTGTGTGAGAAGCTAGCTAATTCAGTGTGATCTTCGTTTCTACGATTTAAATAAAATTTCCCTAAAAAGTTGTGTTATTTTTCATAAACATAAAACACACATTTCTTAAATTCAAATTAATTATATATATATATATATATATATATATATATATATATATATATATATGTCTTTTTCTATAAAATTGAGATTTCCATAAAAGATATCTCTATCTCAAATTGAGAGCAAACTACCTCTAATTGTAAAGACGAAGAAAAAAGCGCGATATTAGGTAATGTTTTGATGAGATTTTACTCATATTAGAGACGGAAATATCTCATGAAAGAAGAAAAGGAAGGGCTATTCCTATTTTATTTTGCCTTGACCCCAATAAACCTTCCAAAGAAAAATAAATAAATTAGAAGAACTTGCGTCTTTCCCACGCGATCGTTTGTACGTATCAGAAATCGCTGAAGCTTGGAATGAAAAGGATGATTAAGAGAATTTGAAAATTACTCCATTTAATTTATGCAATAAATTGAAAACATTGATGAACGGATTAATTCAATAAACAAAAATTGGAAAAAAAATATTATTTCTGTGTAGCGTTACTTCGCTCTCGCTCGGTTGAATTTGCACATCAATCCATTTATAGTATTCAATCGGGTAGTCATCGAGAATCATTTTGCGCTATTTTACTGGTTCAGCAGAAGATTTGGGCATTGTTGTTCCTATGCATGTCGATGTTTATATTGGAGCTTCATACAGTAATGCTTTAATTACCTAAGACATCTAAAATATTTAGAAAACATTATGGTGCTTCACTATTTATATATGGATAATAAATCATCTCAATCTTTTTTCTTTTTTCTTTTTACTTTGTAGACTTTATTTCTCTCTCTCTCTCTTTCAATTAGACCTTCGTAACTGAATTTAACCTAATTTGTTGAAATTATGCTTTTCATTTTCTTTTTTTTTTCCACTCTTCCCTTTCTATATGAACTCAATTTTGTTTTTTTAATTTCTAAAACGTTTTTCTTCCTAGTAGTTCCTTTTACAATCTAATTTGACAAAATTAGGCTCTTCCTCTTCTTCTTTTTTTTCTTTCAATTCAACCCTTTTTTTTTTTTTTCCATTCCTCTCATTTTTATTTAAATTTCATCCTTTATTTTCTCAATTTCATCATCGTATATTTTTTTAATACTTATCCGGGTTGTTCTTGAACTAATTAACCAACTCAACCGGATCATATCGTAACATCTCTAACATGATTTAATTTTAAACTCAGGTTAGATAAAGAGTGAAGTTTGAGGTTTTTCTTCCTTTCAATTTCATCCTTTTCTTTTCTAAATTATGACTTCAAACTTTTTTTTACCGGTCAACATGGTTGTTTTTAGATCGGTCAAGTCGATTGGGTTATATTAAGACAACCCCCACATAATTTAATTTTAAACCCAGGTTAGGTAAGAAGTTTTGAGATTTTTTTCTATTAATTTTTTTTTCAATTTTATCCTCATCGCTTTTTACCAGTTGGGTGGGTTGTTTTTGAACTGACCAAGGTGATTGGGTCATGTTATGACAACTTTCAAATGATTTAATTTTAAATCTAAGTTAGACAAAAAATCGAATTGAAAAATTTCAAGATTAACTTGCTGAGCCAAGTTTATAACAATTCCAAATAGTTTACAGTGACTTAAATATTTATTTTTTGTTATGTTCAATTAATTTTTTTATACGACCCGCAACATAATGCTAGCGTATAAACTAGTTATTAGTAAGGTATATTGCTGCTATATTGTGATTCATTGGTATATGTTTGGGTTGGTTTCTGCTTCACGAGGTTGGTTATCTCTATGAGCATGAGAGATATTATGATCAGAACTAGACATATTATTTATCTCATCGGTGAATTAGTAAATTAAATTGCTAAATTGGTTTTGTTCTCAAATTAAGTTGTTTATGCAATTAACCCAGGTTTGGTTCTCAACTGGGGTCTTTTAAGAAATTGGTTTGATCAAACCTTATCAAACCAACTTGAACAGATGATCTAATCAGTTTGAACGAATCTAACATAACGGACAAGCCAACCCTACCAAAGATGTGTCATTAACTTTTTTAAACATAAGTGACAAGTCATCCCCCAAGCAGACATGTCATTTACTTTAAGGGAAAATAATTGAAAAATGCATCATTGTGTTAACAGTCGAGTCATTAACCTCTTACTTGGAAGCACTTGTGTCACCATTAGGTCATAACAAAAAAAGTAAAGCTGAAGGGGTTTTCACTGTACACATATATAATTCACTTTTCACTATAATATTATAATTATGATTTTTCCCTTTTTAAAAACACTCAATGGCGATCTATTAATCATTCAATTCTTTTCAGTATGATTAAATCACTTAATTTTTATTTTTTTGTTATTTTGTTAAGGTTTATTTTTTATGTTTCTCTCCAAGTAGTTTTTATCATTATGTTCTCTCCTGTTGAAACCTGAGAGGTTCTTACATAACACATCCTATGCCATCTCTCTGTCTCCCCGTCTTCCATTGCATTCTCTCTAGTTATCTGATAGAGATAATAATCTTATTTATCTGATAGAGATACAGACAATTAAATCTTCATTAGCATTTTTGTAAAATAAAAGAAAAAAAATCAATAGCTTAGCTATGATTTGAATTCTTATTAGTGATCTGCTTCCACGGGTTGTTTAATGCAACGCTTCGAAATGGGTAGAAGAAGAAAGTTGACTTTTTTGTTTTTTACAGAGATATCACTCTTCAAAATAGACACAGTAATATATTATTCAGTTTCAACTTCAACAAACTGATTTTGAGTTATTTTTTTTAGAGAACTGTATTTATCAGTTGGGTTGGAATTTTAATCCTAAAATCAGACTTTATAATACCCCTACAAGTAAGTAAGTATAGAGTAGTTCTTGAATTTATCTTAACTGAACAAACTCTAAATTTACTTTTCAGAAATTATTAGTTTAAATACTACAAATTTTGATGTCATTAGAAATTTATAATTTTAAAAAATTAATTGAGAGCGGTTCAAATAACCACAATAAATATATATATATATATATATATATATATATATATATATATATATATATATATATATATATATTACCTTCCATTCCTCACTGTCTCACTATTTCTTATTAAAATTATATAATCAAATTAACAGTCTCATAAAAAAAAACGATTACCTTTATAATTAAATAAATCAAATAAATAGTCCCGTTAATAAATAATTACCCTCCTAATCAAATAAAAAATCTTGTAAATAAACGACTACCACAGCAACTAGATTTGTTTTCTGAATTTATGTTGATAGAATTGTTGAAAGACGAAAACACCCTATATAAATAATAACCTTAAAAATCCAATTTCTCTTCCATCCGGTCACCACTGATACCCCCCTCTATCTCCTTCACCCGCCACCAACACCACCAATTTTACTATTTCACGACATTGATGGGAAGTTAGCGTGTTGGAATCGAAGGAAGGCTCAGACTTGTCATTGTTGGGATTGATGCAATGGTGTTTATCACTTTCTGAATTGTTTTGATTCTTATCCTCTTTTACATTGTAATTCAAATATTTGTTCACCTTTTCTTGGTGATGTTTTCACAATGGCTGTTGTTGCTGCTCTTCTTCATTTTATCCAGCAAAAATCATGGTTGGTCTTGTTTGTAATCTCTGCAGAAGAAACAGAGACGAGTTGTAAAGGGCAAAGATGATGGTCTCCGAGGGTTTTGGTGAATGGCTGATCATTTGAGCCATTGTAAAGGACAATTTAGGCATACAGATTATTAAAACATATGTTAAATGGAAACTTGAAATAATTTAGACGTCATATAGGGGCATGGATTAACGTATGTAAATAGCCACAAAGGTTGCCGTGACAATTTCAATTAGTCAATGAACTGTTGGCTAAGCAAAGCTATTAATTGCTTCCATGAGTGAAGTGAGTTTAGTCTGTAACCCATCAATTACAATAATTAATTTTGCTTCGATTTAAAGCATTCATAACTGGGTTACTTAAGTAGTGATAGTGATAAGTAAAGAAGCTTACTTGGTTAGTGTAGGCCTTGAAGCAACCAGTCCACTTTACAGTCCTAAGATGATCGAGACCTCTCACTGAAGAAGTTAAATTGGGTGATGAACTAGCACTACCAACCACTACACCAAAGAGTGTGAATTAGCCAATGTTTTTTTTTTAAAAAATTTTATTAGCCTCATCTTTGCTAGCTAATCCCTCCAATGTAGTCCAACTTTTTCTTGGTTTTGGTTACATAATGGTTTAAATTGCCAAATATTTTTTTATAAATATAATTTTATCAAGTAAAAGGATATTCATTACAAACTAGTGAAGGATTGTTGATATAATTTATAAATAAATAAAGAATAAAAAAGATTTTTATTTCATTTTGAAAAAAAACATTTCCTCTTACTTGTTTATAAATATGAGTTTTTACTGTGTAGTATATTAAGTGAAAGTTACAATAAAAAAACTCTTCTAATAAGTTTTTTATTGAGTTTAATTTAAAATATAAATAATTAGTGTTTTCATGCCTCTTAAATCAATAAATTTTACTCTTTATTTGTTTCATACTCAAAATATTACTAAAGAGTCTTTATTTTTACTTAATTTCCAATAGAGTGCTTATGCTATGGAAGTTCATATATAAAATGCAATATTGTATTCTGTTAGTGTTTGAAGTATATGGTAAATTATAAATCTAATTTTATAGATAGAACTATTTCTTATTATCATCGTTAAATTGTTTTATAATCAGATTTTAAATAGGTTATTCCTAATTAAAAGTTTATTTATTTACATAAAAAAATCCACATAACCTACTCTTGATTTGAATAAATATGACAACTTTAAAAACTTATCATGTCAGCCAATATTTCAGGATATCTTACATAGATTATAATAATTTTAAGTTAACATACAAAATTTTTCGAAAACATTTTGAATAAATCTTTTTATTCTATTAATCACTCTTGATGTGACAAAATATCATTATCTACTAAAAATCCAGTTGATATATCCAGTGTCTTGTTTCTTATTATCTCACAATGTTATTGAATTGACATGTGAAAACTACCTGTCGTCTCTCCCATGTGCACGAAGAAAAGCACTGGATTTGGGAGAGGGTCCTTTAGAATCGACACATTTACAAATTATTATTTTTAAGCAGGATAAGCAGTGGCGTGATTGCCTGGACGAAGAGTTTTTTGTCAGGCTTTGCCGCTTAAAACAAGGCCGCGACTTCGTGGACCAGCCAACCATTACATGGGCTCATAATTCAGATGCGACCCATATTCTGGCAACCCCAGTTTCGGACCAAACTTTATTTAAGAGTAATAAAAACAAAAATATTTTATGATCTATAAAGCTACAAGCCGCAATTAATTAGATCCAAATATTTTGTAAGCGTGAGGTAAAAATCAATGATATAATATTTACTTTATGATAAATTAAAAAAACCAAGCAGGATATATATAGTATCAGCCTATCAGGATATAAATCCATTCAACACTACTTCCTCCCAGGAAAAACATCGAGATTAACACAATTTTTTATTAAAAAAATTATTTTTATTAATACTCAAAATAAGAGTACAGACACATTGCGATTTTCATGACACATGAATAAAAATAAAAGTTGACCAGTCTAATTGAAAGAAAAAATAAAGAGAAAATAGTCTTTTCCAAACCCTTCATAATAAAATCAAGGTTATGTGATTGTGAAACCTTACTTACCTATTAGCCCATAAAATAGAGAGTTTAATGCACATTATCCTCCATTAAAGTCTAATGTGTTATACAAGCTTTCTGCACTATTTAATTTTGTGTTTGGAAATATATTTAGATGTATTTTAAAAATATGTTTAGCTTAAAAAAATATCAAATTAATATATTTTTAATATTTTTAATTTATTGATGTTAAAAATTAAATGAAAATTTAAAATTAATTATTTTAATATATTTTTAAATAAAAATAATTTTTAAAAATATTATATACCATATTACCAAACAAACAGACAAAATAAAAGGTACCATGACGTGATGACAAGTTACTTATATAGCTCTCAGTTTAAAGACAAAGTAAGAAGTGCCATGACGTGACGACAAGTTACTTATGTACCTCTCAGTTTAAAGACAAGGTAAAAAGTGATGAAAGAAATGCCCACGTGGTAAAGCTAATCATTCATCCTTTATAATAAGATTCCATGTTCCTTGGAACATACATACATACGCACATGCATATGATCTGCTCCATATGGAACTATAGCTTTCATGTAGCAATTAACCACTAATTAAAATTTACTAGTGATCTATAAGTTTGTCCGGGTGCCCATCCTGCCGGAATTACACCGCTAGCTACAATGGTCTTGCCGGACTCAAGAGATGTTAGCTTAATAGAAAGCGGGGCACGTAGCAACGAGCCTGCGTCGAGCTTCCAAACAGCACCCCATGATTTTTGCATGGGAACCCATGAATCTGAATCCAATGCCTGTTTTAATTCCACGGATTTAAGCTCACCATCTCCGTCTTGGTATTCAACTACAGTTGCAAAGTAGTAAGGGTTTGATCCAGAATCAACATGGAAGGTCACCGTCTTACCAGGCCAGTTGCATGGGACCCTGCAAACCAATAACGATGCATTATTAGACAAAAATTGACACTTAAAACAAATCGATTCGATTCTGATAATATTCTAATAGAGATTTTAATTAAAATCTTTTTAAATTTATCTGGGATTAGTAATCATAATGAAAAGTCCATGCCCGCAAATTATGATAATAAAAAACTCAAGTTAAATATGCTTGACTGGATGTATGCTTGAATAAATTAAACAGAAGACTTTGGTTACAATACTAATTATAAAAATTGACTAAATGTGCGTAGGAATTATTTCCCCCCCTTCTTATCTCGTCCCCCATTTCTCTCACAAATTTAAGTACCTTTGATGTTGAATTTGCAAGACTCCAGCATTACGAAGTTGATCTTCCTTGCCAGATATTGCCATGGCCCCAAAAGCAGTGCCACTTAAATCAAAATGAAAGGATTCCTGGGCACAGGGACCTCCAGGACACTGATCTGTGATAACCACAGTAACTGGATTCCCTGAGCATGCAGCATTCGAACTCGACGTGCATTTCACCTAATTAATTAATTAAAATTGGACCAGCATATTAGATGAGGCACAAATTAAAGATAATATTTATTGCTAACAATTAAAGAATCAATCTTCATTCAAATACTTGTTTAAAAAGTATTTGGTATACATAGAAATAAAACTAGCAAGTTATTATTAGCAAACATGGTTCACCTGATAACAAGCTCCACATCCCTGGCCTGATTTGTATATAGAATCGCCTCCAGCTGATATAAATGAAGAGAATGGTGCTTGCTCCACAGCATTCCCATAGCCACAAGCTCCACCTACACATGCACACACAAAATATGAAAAACCTAACACAGTACTCTCTTTTTAAATTGGAAAAAAGGCAGCAAGGATTCATTAATTCATGATGTTTCAGTCTCTATTTCAATTACCATCACTTCCAGCACCAGTGGGACTGCCATACCAAGTAGCCCCAGCAGGCGACCAATCAGAATTAGATTGTATCTTTGAGACATTGAAGAGCTTGGGATGGAAGCAGTGGCAGGAGTTCACCAAAAAGAAAGCTAGAATAATAGGGAGAAGGAATGGATTTTGAAAGGAAATTATAGCCATAGTGAATTATTGATGTATCAAGGAACTGCTACTGTAATCAATAGCAATGTTGTTGTTTTGATGATGGGTCTAAATGGAAAAATAGACTCGTATTTATAGAAAAAGAGCTCTGCATGGTTTCAAATGAGTACAAGCATGAGTGGGCACGTGGCATAATGAGATTGAGTTCCATTTTTTCAAGGTACAAGACAAATTGTAAGATACGTAAAGTGCACGCTCTTAAGAAGGGACCAATATTATATACATATGAAACAATCTTAGGTTTTAAAGATAGATCTCACATATAGATAATATATATTTAGAAAAATATGTTTCTTTGAAAGTTGACATTAAAGATTAAATTAATAAAATTAATAAAAAGAAATAAATATTTTTAACTATCGAGCTAATTAATGTTTTGGTCCTTTGGAGCTGGACAACATATATATATATATATATATATATATATATAAAAGATTTCCTTGACAGATTTCAATTATCAGTTTATTCAAGACGAATTAAATATTATGTCGTGTGTGTAGTAATTTCTATGTGTTTTCAATTATCAATTATCAATTTCTTTTTCAATGCATGAAAAAGGGCATAATATTTGAAACTTATTAGAGTCAAAAGCCACCTAAAATTAAGTATGAGTAAATTGTGAAAATGATACCTGAATTTAAGGGTTTTAATTTTTCCAATTTTTTGGGATTAAGCTTAATTAGCTGGTTTTTACTTAAATTGTTTCAATGCATTAGCAGGCTATTTGAAATTAAATTTGAGAATGAAAAAAAAGAGAGAGTTGACTTTGAAATACAATGCCCTTTAATTCCTTCTTCTGATGATATTATAAAAAATAATTCGTTTCATTTTTCAAGTTTGTTAATTACGTAATATTCAACATGAATTATATTTACTTTATTGTTTATCAGAGACACAGTGCTAATTAAATTTCCATACAGGGCAAGTTTTCTAATTTAATTCAGTTTAATATTCTCAATCTTTCATTAATGTAAATTTAAAAGGACCTTTCTGCTTATTTTCGCAGGCAGTTTTCCTTTCCATTTCCTTTCTTGCTTTTCTTTGTTTTCTTAATGAAACATCTTAAATTTATAATAATGCTAGAGATAGCTCTAGTACCATTGCACATCATTAGAAGAATGAGACGGATGAAGAGAATTATTTTAAAATTTTATTTTAAAAAATATTTTAGTTAATCTTTTTTTTTAATTTTATTTTTTAATGAAAAGAATTTAGAAAACGTTCATGTTGTTTTTATATTAATGGTTTAGCCTCTGTTTTAGATTGCGGCTAAAATTAATTTTTTTTATAAAAATAAATTTATATATATATATTATGTATTTGAAAAGCAACCGCTACTCTACTCTCAATCACTATGTTACATAAATAGTTCATAAAAATTAAAAATTTTACCATCTTTTTTTAATAGAAAAATCTTGGAACTAGTTTTTACATATTAATACTAAATCTCTATCTAATCAAATTAAAAAAATAATAATCCTAAATGGATGCATTTATATGAAAATGTTCCTTGCAATTGAACATTTTAATTCATTTTTTATTCTTTTACGCGAATTTAGTAAATGCACATTGCCTACTTTTAAGAAATTATTAAAATAAAACTGAAACCTCAATTAACTCTCAGCAGTGTCATATCTCTTAATGGTTTCGTAATTTGACTCGTAATCTTTTCTTATTGGGTCTCTTTACTGTAAGAATTTAATCAACGACAACTTGATAAATCATGACGGTTGCTAGTTGAGACGGTTATTCTGTGCGATGGGCCCACCAGGCCGTTATCATGGACCCGTTTTGTTAGTGGGTCCTACCATGTTTTGTGTACGTTTCCTACGTTTTCTTCCAATGTGACAAGGTTCCGTCTTCAAGGGGATACGGTTCTTCCTCGTAAAGATTTTGCAGTTGCAATTTGAAAGCGAAAATTGTTCTTTGATTTTGCCGTTAATGGGGGTTCGAGGCCGTTGAAAAACATACCTGAATCTTGATCGAATGGTCGAGATGAACCCACATACTTTCCACGTGAGCGTCCACATCATTCGAAAATAACAGCACGTAATATTTGGCGGGGATTGGGGGGTTTTATTATCTATTTAATTGTGTTACTTGTGATTACACTTTTATTCACGTCGATGATGCTACCTCGACATTGTTTTTTTTTTTTTTTATTATTATTTCATTAAGAAGTTCATTAGGTTTGACTAAAATGGTATATGGAAATTCTCTTTCTTTTTTGTTTTTATTTCTTCTTCTTTTTTTGTCGAAAAAGTCAATTTCGAAAAATCTCAACCATTGAAATTCATGTTCATGGAATACATTTATTTCTAGGATCCCTTAATGGGAAAAAGAGATTGAAAATATTGATGATATAATTATGTTTTATAATAAATACAATGAGAGATTATAGTAACAAGTTATATCCATAAATAATCAATTCTCTCTTGTCTTTACATATGGAATATAGTCAATCCTTTCTTATTTTATTTTTCTATAGAAAGAAAGTATTAAGCAAGATTATTTTTTAACAAGGATGTTAGAATCATTTAGCCTGACTAATTAATTCTGCGCAGACCGGCTTGATCAAATTAATTTTGGACTAAAATTATATCAACTTTAATATGTGATTGTTAATTAATCAGTGCATATATTTTAATTTAAGTCGATGGGTAGTTTTATTTTTTTAAAAAATACTAGTTGTATTTCATATCAAATCCAATATTTTTTCAAGATTATATTAAGCAACCAAGCTACCTAGTTAACATCCATCAAGTGACTCACTCAACCATATAATTTGAGCAAACCTTCCATTGCTACTGTTAAACCTATAATGTATAGAATTATCAGTGTTATCTTTTAAATAATTAACTTGAATGAGATTAGCATACGTACTAAAGCTGTTTTTTTTCTCTTTTTTTTGGTGGTTATAGGAGCTCGAATATAAGATCAATTAGATTGATAACAGTGATTTGATCGTGGTTTCTGCAATAAATGGGGTTTTTGTTTTGAGTAATTCTAGCATGAATCAAGCAAGACCCACACATGGCTATCATTGTCAGGATTAGACTTGAAAGAGAATTAAAATAGAATTTTCTTTTTGATTCAACAAAGGGAAATAGAAGCTGCACATGGCCATCGTTTTCACTTGAGGAAGAATTAGACAGGGCTTCCAAAGTGGCGAGGAAATATCCTCATGGACAAATTGCTGGTAGGCGAAACAGAAAATCGATCTCCAAAAAAATGCACATGCAAGCATTTAACGCTTGCATCAAAACCCTATTGGGCAAACTTTTAATGGATGAAACAGAAAGTAACTCAAGTAATTTCCAGAGGAGAACAAACGCGATCAGGAGATGCCTATGAATGGAGATATATATACTTTGAGGCAAGGAACTTCTACAACCACCAAAAATGATATTTCTGGGCCTGGTGACATATGGAAAGTCAGAAAATGCACATAAATGAATCTTTTGAGACAGGCGTTCAACATTTTTTGTTATTATGGACGGGACAGAAGCCCAAAATAGCTTCAACGTAGGATTATCCCAGTTAGAATTAAGAAAGCAGCACAGAAGACATCCTGAGGTAGGTTTTGAAAGACGAAAGTATTCACGCCCCATGCACGATGGTTTCCTTCTCAAATATTCAACGCTACTAAACTAGTTCAATCTCTCTTTCTTTTCTCTTTTTTTTTTTTTTTAACTACGATTTGTATAAAGAAAAAATGGTACCGAGTACTTTTAAATCATTAATGAGGTTTTTTCCAATAGTTTATATTTTTAAATTAAGATTGTTTTTTAACTTAATAATAGAGCTTTTGTGACCAAACATTAATGAATTCAAATCTTTCGGCCTCACTTTTTGTTCTAAAATTAAATATAAGATTGTGATAGATCTGTTTAATTTTAAAAATATTTATTCAAAAAAATATATTAAAATATAATATAAAATTATTAAGAGCTAAGCTAACACCTCAAGAGACATGATAAAATCACAAACTTTATCTTAGAAAACAAGTTTCCATGTGAAAGTAACCTAAACTTTCAAATTATCCTTACAATATTCTCTGTCTTTCAGTAATTGCAGCCTAAATTATTTCAAAGACTAGAAATATGCAAGACATTCATCAACGAAGTGATTGGTTCTTCATTCTTTAGAATTTGAATAATACGACGCCTTTTGTACATGGATGTTGAAAATGTAAAAAATATGGTCCGATTTCCGAAGTCACGAAGAAAAATTGTTGATGGTTTGTCTTTTGTAAATGTTTTCCAGGAATAAGACATGCTCCTTCAACATACTAACATGTTTTTCTTTCCCCCAAAAGAAAATTTTGATAGGTCTTCAGTCTACTTGTACTAATTGGTTCCGAATCAACTAATTTAACGCAGCAAACTAGCTATTCGAAAGCCTAACAGTTGAGGTATTTTAAGGGTTGTTTATTTTTATTTTTTTCTTTTTGAAAAAAATTTAAAGTAAAAATAGGAAACATGAAAGTTAATTCTTAAAAGTCTAAAAAGCTAGACGAACTGGTTCTTATAAATTATAAATATGATGGTCATAATTAATCGTAAGATCCAACTAGAAGTCGAGTCGGTTCAATACCTGGATTGCAAGTTGATTAATAAATCAATTAATTAACTTAAATTATAATTTTAAAAAATAAAATTAAATATCATTTTAATAACAAAAGTACAGTCCTAAATAAAAGTCTATTCGAGTTGATAAATCAACATTTAAGGATCTCAACTAGATTTTATAACTATGTTGGTAGTGATCATTTAATTTAGATTAGATTCTGTTTTGTGGATAGCAAACATAATGCTCCGTATTCTATTTGTAGTCGGACTTCTGCTCTCTCTCTCTCACTAGTTTTGAACCCTTCCTGCTAGAGCTTATCGATCGTATGGTAAACATGAAACAAGAAGGTACAAGGCAGACCCGTTATTAAAATAATATATCAAAAATAATAATAATAATAATAATATATACAATGAACTGATCCAATGGTCTCAGAAAACATAGCAAGTTAGCAAAGGCCAACGCCCCCATTGAATCCATAACGCAGCAGGCATCCACTTCTCCCTCTCTTCAAATTACTTCAGATTCTAATCTTTCCTTCGTGACCAAAAATTAAAAAGAAAACATTAGAATGTTAGTTGTTTTTTCTTGGTAATGAAGAATGCTAGTTGCTTATGAAGAGTATACTCCCTTCTCTGCAGAGCCAAATGGCCCAGGATATAAACATAGACCAGGTTCAATGGGATTTGTATTGGGCTTGAATATCGGTTTGGTAAATCGTTCGACTGGGTCCAATCCAGCTGCGTCTACCTGGGCTTTTCCTGGACCTCACTTTTAGTATAACCCAAATTATATATATATATATTATATATATATATATATATATATATATATATATATATATATATATATTTTCCCCTTTTAGATTTGTTTTGGGGACGGCTGCAATCTTCTTTTTCTTGGTACAGTAAATTAGGACCAACTAAGGCCGCAGGAAGGCCACACCAATAGCATCTGCTAACAAAATAGAGATGTCCAACAGAACCTGGAGGAGAGTTAGGTCAGTGCACGAACGGTGGAGATTGGAGAACCCCGCCTTGGCAAGAAAGTCTGCGCTAGAATTCCCTTCTCTGAGGACATGCAAGATTATATATACAGACCTGGGATCTCTGAAGGATGAACGAAATATCCCTGAGAACAGCATTCCAGAGCTAGTACATGATTGATCAGATTCAATAGCTCCCATAGCTTCTGAGTAGGTATTTTTTATGACCTCATCAAACAATTTACATGAGAAACATCAGGGTGGACATAATTCAGGATGTATCTGTATTAGTTTTTTTTTTCTGTTATTTTTCTCTTATTTTT